>WSYQ01000440.1:0-14093 GCA_011426435.1 Lysiphlebus fabarum
TTTTAATTAATTTTACTTGTAATTGTTTTTTAGTTTACTTTATTAATGAAATAAAAGAAAATAATATATTCAAGAATAAATTTTAATAACTATTTGCATTTTTTTATAATTAATTATTTTTTTATTTTTAAAAATATATTATCAGAGGTCAAGAGGGCACAAAAGTCTTGCTGTGCATTAACTCTATCCAGCTGTTTAGTTCCTACTGAAGAAATCTCAGATATTAATTTAATGATTCTTCAACTGTATATGTATACATACAAACACCATCAATATCATTTGGTTAAAAATTAATTGGCTAAACAGAGGCACGTATTCATAGCATATCATATTATATAAATGAAAAATAAAAACAATAATTATAAGCAAAGCAACTTTTATGTTTTATAAATAACAAAAATATCAAGCTGAGAATTGTTTATGTAGTTGAGAATGATTTATTAATTCGATTAAATTCAATACACAGCACTTAGTTGAGTGCATGTTAGTCAATTTTTTAATATAATTTATTTATATTTTTTTTTTATTTTTATCATTCACACGTATAGTGATGAATAGTGCTTATACTCATGCAAAAAACACATTTTATACGTCAAATATAATCATTTTGACTGAAAGTATCTGGTCACTGTTTTTAAATTTTTTTATTTGATGGATTTTTTTGTTTAAATAAATTATAACAATAAATTTTAAAAAAATATCCATTAACTTAATTTGTTAATTGTTTTTACTCTCTATTTTTCAAAAAAAAAAAATTAATTATTATCATAAATTTTCATTATTAAAAAATTAATTAATAAAATGCAATTAAATAAATGAATAAATATAAATGTCAAGATATTGAAATGAAAATTTTTTTTCATATGTAAGCTCAATTTTATATGAAATATATCAAAAAAATATAATTGAGTGAGTTTATTACTAGACGATAAAATTAAAATGATATGATTTACTTTATTTTCTGGTTGTAATTACTGTATTTTCACGAACTTGAAATTACAATTTTTATAAATGATTGACTGGTAAAACCACCAGATTACGGTGTTAATGTAAGGTCTTCAGTTCAAATCCTACGTCCAGTGATGATGGCTTCAGTAATTATTGTACTGAGGTTTTAAAAAATATTTGACATAACAGATTGTAAACAAAATTTTTTAAATAATTAGAATAAAATGAATAAAGTAAATTTTAAAAGAAGTTTTGGTGCAAATACTTTTCGGCACAGAACGAGTGAGTGATCCTCACTCATTCTTTGCCTGAGAAATATTTGCCCCAAACACTAATTATTTTTTTTTTTTTGTTTTTGTATTTCAACATAAATTATATTTTTATTTATTCTTTTTATTTTATTCATTTTATTCTATTATTTAAAAAATTTTGTTTACAATCTGTTCTGTCAAATATTTTTTAAAACATGTAAAAAAATAATCAACACAGAAGCATAGATATCAACGTAATCATACAATGACTACTGTCAATTGTATTATTAATAAAAGATATATATTTTAAATTTGTAATAAAATAAAAAAAAAAAAATTATATACAGTATATACATGGATTTATTTATATATATAAAAAAAGGGGTTGTAATGACTGGTATAGTGGCAATGTGGAGAAGTTGAAAGAACACTATCTATCGTTTCCTTTTACGCTAATTGATAAATCGTGTTACGTTAATGAATAGGATCCTCGTGGCCAGAGGGCACCATTATATAATCAAAATAAGAATTTAAAATTTAACGTGAAAATTGAAAAACCATATCAAATTAAACTATTAAACAGTGGCTTGAAAATGTCCCACATTTTTATGACATTTAAAAAAATTATTTAAAAATGAAAAATAAATAAATCAATAAATTGCAAATAAAAAATTTCAAAAACTTGATTACTCTAATATATATAGATGACAACCTGATTCAACCAACACAAAAACAAAAAAAAAAGAAAATCAATAAAAATCACAACACAAATTTTCCCCCATATTTTAATGAATGAATAAAAAATAAAAAATGATAGAAATATGATTGAACATTCTATACACGGTGTAAGGCGATAGAGTCACGTACAAAGTAATGAGTCTCGATGAATCCATACCCGATGGCAACGAGATGTTGTACGTGCTGTTCCAATTTACTTTACACTCATATATCTCATCGTTTTTTATTTTTTTTTATGAATCTATCAATGCACTATCCTTTCCATCATTCTAAAGATAAATACCAAACAAAGTTGATGCTGCAATCAAAAGAGAAACAAATATAGATGTTGAATTTTTTCATCAATAGTGGTCAGCTTTATCCAATATTGTGGTAATTAATCTTCATCTACTTAATAACATTTCCAATCATTGGATATTTTTTAAGTTTAAAAAAAGAAAATTTTATATGATTTTTATTACTCATCAGTTAGTTGATGAATGATGGTTTACTTATAGACACTCTGTTGAAAGATCAATGATGAAAAAACCGAAATATAAAACAAAAAAAAAAAGCAACTGGTAGAAGCAAGATAACATTTGTTTGTTAATACTATAGTCAGACAAAAGCTTGGTACAGAGTAAAGTTACTTGAAAAAGAAATCCAATGATTGCTGATGGTATATATAAGTATATACTAGGATATAGGTATTTATAAATAACTGACAAGATGAGAAAAAAATAAAAAAAAAAATTCAAGAAGCTTGTTGTTTATCGAATTAAAGCAATTAGCAATACAACGAGTTCTTGAGTTTACCACTTTGCATTAGCCTATCACACTGGTACACTCAAAACTTTTATTTATTTATTTTTTTTTGAATATTTTTTTACGTATATCTTGATAAAATTTTGATAATTAAAATCAACTAATTAGTACTTGCTAATTAAAAATTATACATAATTATTTTTACATCAATAATTTTTTCATTTAAAAAAATTAAAAAAATACTTGATAACGCTTGATGGGACATGGTGTTCATTATATACCTATTGATAATTGAAAATTTTTATTATAAAATTGTGAGAGAATTTTTCGAATAAATTATTATTCTTTTTGTATTTTGATTTGTGTGTTTATAGTTATTCAAAGTTTTTTAATATATTTCAGAAACAGCTAGTCAAAATGATTATGAATTTTGTTTTGTTTATATTTTATTTTCGATTACATGACTTCTTGACCCAATCAAATTGAATCGAAATGTTGTAATCGAAATTTCAGTTTCAAATTGTCAAAATATTTTCAGTCAAAATGACACGTTATATCTTTTTTTTTGTAAGGTAAAGATGGTAATTATGATACCTCATTTACTAAATTTATTTTAAGCATAGAACTAAGTAATAATTTTCATATAAAAATTTAAAAAAAATTTCTAGTGACAAATTCAATACTACATACTGAAGCTTTTCGACTTTTTTGTACAGAAATATTTAATCTTCTGAGAAAACATGTAAAATTTTTATGACAGATTACACACTACTTTTTATTTTTTAAAAAGGATTTTCAATATATAAAAGTGGAAACACTGATATGCGTTCTTGGACATATGATTTTTTGTTGTAAAAGCTTTTTCAAACTTTTTCTTTTTTAATTTTTTTTTTTCTTTCTCTCAATACAATGATTATTATTATAATTTTTTTTTTATTTTATTTTACTCATAGTATCCTTCCAATTTCAGTATATATCTATATATTTTTGTTATAACAGAAAATTTTTAACACAAAGTTATTGAGGCCTAAACGAAGAGTATTAGACGAAGGATATTCAAGCTTGCACGTCCATTGCAACATTTTAAATTCGCATTTGGTCAGCTTAAATTTTAACTTTACATTTTGAATTTTCATGTACCGTGAAAAATATAACATATGCTAAAAAAAAAAAATCTCTTTGTATGTTGTATTTAAGGCAGCCATACATTCTAGTAATACTCTTACAGTATAGAGAAGTTTTTTTTTCAAACAAAAACTAAAAATTCAACAATACTAACCAACAAAAATACAAAAATACAAAATGAAAAATTCAAAAGGTATAATAATTATACACCTCTTTTTAAAATACCAAAAAATAAATGAAATAAATTGCCTCATTAGGTAATTGATTCTTAATATATGTTGGTTTGATGTTAAAATTGTGCAAAGTACTAGGCCAACTTGGTGCCAGTTGAAAAACGATAAAAATACAAAGAAAAAAAATGAAATGAATAAAAATAAAAAAAAATAAAAATCGGAATCTCCTTCGGTCCTATTAAAAAGCCCGTTTCCGCCTCCGTTTCTGAAAGCCTCTTATGGCACTCGAGGCAACTGTAAAAGCACTTGAAAGCTCCTGAAAAGCCCAAACCGACAACACTTTCTTGGTTGAGTACCGTCCCGCCAGGAGGGCGCACTGTTTGCAACTGTTGTAACTTTACACCCAGTCACAAATGAAAGATACGATAACTTTTTTTTTTTTTTTTTTTTTATATATATATATTTTCTTCTCATCTCACTTTTAATTCTCTTTTTTTTATCATTTTTTTATTATTTTATTTTTATTTATTTCTTTTTGTGCACATTGCAATATCGACTCAATCCTTATGCATTAAACATCTCGACTTTCAATTTCACTAGAATTTCCAACGAGTTGTCGAATGTTTTTTTTTTTTTTTTTTATCAATGTAGTTTAAACATTATTATATATCTTACAATATAAAGTGAAAAATTATTTTATTATTCCATATTGATATAACGAAAAACAAAAAAAAAAAAAAATCAAAAAGAAATGTACTAATTTGAAATTTTACTCAAGCTGACAATAGATAATGATATATATATATATAAAAAAATAATATACCGTGAGAAAAGGTAAAATGAGTGGAACATGAGCATATATACACAGTGTGGCTAAATAAATCCTTACAGCTGGACACATTATTCTTCTTTTCCGTTTTTTAGAGAAGCCTGAGGCCACCAAACATAAAAAAAAATAAAATAAAATGAAAATGGTAAAAAAAGTAATAAAAAAAAAAACTAAACGAAGAAGAAGCGACTATGTAAAGAGAAAAATAGACAAAGAAATAAAAAAAAAAACCAAGTTAATGGTGAAAAAGTGAGAAAGAAAAATTTTACAGTAGAGAGTGCTGGTAATCCGCGTGTTCAAGTGCACTCGCTTAGGGATAACGGCTAACATACATAATGCAATGTTTTTCTTAAAAGCAACCAATGGTCCGTTCCACTTTGAGTGAAAACAAACCAATTGCCATAGTAAAGCTTGTGTTTTAATTCAATCAAGAAAAAAAAAAATATAAAAAAATAACAAAATTAATAATTAAAATTTTTTATTCAACAAAATGACAGTGTATTTAATTTATGAATTATTAATTGTTTTTTAAATTTTATTTTTAATATTAAAATAATAATAATAATAATATGCATATATATAGATAAATGTTGAATGCAGTTATGCAATTATATATATAAGAAAATTATTAAATCCACAAGTCAAAAGTTAACGAGGCATCCATAGTCTAGCTGAATTGCAATTACGACTGAGGGCTGTGATTAATGACTCTACAAGGGGTCACGAAAATTAAATTCAATAATTTTTAGTTTTTATTTTATTTAAAAAAAAAAGAAATTCTTAAAGGGTGACCTTTTATTATATTTATCTAAAAAATTTAAAATATACAGGGTGAGACATTGTTCGGGACGTTTTACCAGACTTTTTACGAGACATTTGTTTATGAAAAATTTTAAAAACTACCGATGGCCCATATGCCAATACCCCCCTGTGATTTTTTTCAAATCCTTGAACAAACAATGGCGTTCTTTTTACTCTTGGTGACTCGCCTAACCTGCAATATCGATTCAGGATATTAATCTTCACATGACTCACCCTGTATATTGTTTCATTAAAATAATTTATATATATAACCAATAAAACAGTTTATTTTTAAATTTTGATATTGAATTTTTACAAGTATTTCATAATTTTTTTTTGAAATTTCATGATTTGTTCAATAAAAAATTGGATAATATTTGTTTCTTCAGTACTTTCATTATTTTATTAATACGAGAAAAATATTGATTATATAAAATAAAAAAAAGCCTAGGGACAAATCATTTTTTTTCTTCAGTCAAGAAAATTTTTTATTTCAAAAGATTCTCAATTTTCTTGAAACAATCATACATAATAATGTTTCTATAAATTTTTTAATAAATCAAGAATGTTTTTTTTCTTCAGTTAAGAAAACTTTTTATCACAATAAAAATTTTTTTTCATTTAAAACCAAAAATTTGGAAGAAAAAATTTTCTAACCATCAGAAAAAAAATTTTTCCATGTAATGCTGTAATATATCTACATTTATTTAAAAAAAAAAAAATAAATAATGAGAAAAATGAGAATAGTCATTATAAGGCTCGCGAGTTTTATTCTCACTAAAAACAGCCTTGACTTAATTCAAGCATGGGGTTTACAACAATTTAGGGGCTAACCAGTTTAGCATCAAATACGTAACCACGTTTGGCACTAGAAGGGGGTATTATACATATATATATATTTAGGAAAGAGGTGCACTATAGGGGGTAAAGAATTACTGTTGTAATGTCGCTAAAATTTTCGTATTGTCCAGTTTGATATTGTGAGGGGGATGAAGTGGAATGCTTACACTGTGTTACGAAAAGTAAATGCGGAAAGACATATACTTGTATATATATATAGAAACAATAAGTATAATATATATTTAGAATATATACAGTTATATATATATACATACCCTCTTTAAAATATCCCATTCTCTTCTTGCTTTCTCAGTCTCTAAAATAACCCAGGCTCTTTAATTTAGAGTTTCTGGACAGTAATTAAAATAACCACCCTTCTCAACATGTATATACGAATAACAGACTCAAATATATATATATATATATATATTTGTTGACTTGGTAACAAAAAGGCGTAACCATCAAAAAATATATTTGAATAAAGTGAGATACTATATATATATATATTTCACGTTCCATAAGATTTTTTTTTTTTTTCTCTATTTTTATGTTTTTGACATAAAAAATTAATATGAAAAGGGGTTAGTTAATTCCTATAATTAATGTAGAAAAAACGTCATGGATTTTTTGTATTTTGAGAATTTTTTAATTAATAATAATAGGAAGACCTAACTTTATCAATTTAAGTATATTTATTTTTATAATTAAAAAATTATATCAACATTTTATTCTTTGTTATTCCTTTTTTTTTTTTTTTTTTGATTAAATTATATAAATAGATTATTTTTTAGAAAATTAATAAAAATTGCATTTGAAAAAGAAAAATAATAATAAATTAACAGTTGATAAATATTAAAATTTTTATAATTGAAAAATTTAATTTCGATTAATTTATATAAAATTAAATAAAATATAAATTAAAAACTTTAAGGATATGAGTTTTTGTAACACCCGTTGAGAAAAAGCCATTCAGTCTACTTGTCCATATGATTGCAACGAGGTGAGGTCAAAATGGTAGTTCCATTTCAAAATAGAAAATTTAATTTAGCCCGTCATTCCCGTCATCCCACTCGGTATGTTCCTTTATTGCTAGGGTGGCCAAGCAATGTGAAATTATAAAACAAAGAAAATATATAGTAAAAAACTAAAGATAAAATGAACAAGCAAGTTGGATAAAATAATGAACAAGCAATAACAGTATAAACTAAAGTCAGCTTGGAATGTCAACTGTTATTAATTTATTTCAAATTATAACACATATTACAAACTGCATATGATAAATCAATTTTTAAAAAATAAATACTTGAATGCTAGCTGATAATATTTAGAGTCATTTTACTAATTAAAAAATTAATGTTATCGAAATTCTCAAGAACGCATTTCAATAGCAGTCTGAAAAATTCATTCAATTAATTAAACAACAAAAAAATTAAGAATTTCAAAACGATTTACACCATAAATAATCAAAGCTTTTTAATATCAAAAAAAAATAAAGCTTCTTCAAGATGTATATCGTCTATTATTTTTAAAACTATATCAGCCAAAAATAATGCAGAAAATATTATGACAAATTATTGCAATATAACTTTATCGTTATATCATAATAAATTACAATATCTAAAAATAAAAATAAATCAAAAATTGAATAATATAATAATAATATTGATATTCAATTGGTGGTGGTACAGGTGTTACAATAAATTCAGATATATTATTCAGACCAGGTTGATCGGTACTTTTCAATTTGCCAGATCGTATATACATGTTTATATATTGTTGGTATGACGCCTTCATATAAAAACGTTTGTCGGTGAGGAGCAAAGGGTCAAAAGTAAATCGAATCGAAGATATAGAAAGAACAAAAGGTGAAGCATACATATATAAAAAAACATACATACATACAAGAAAAACAAATAATAAAATAATGAAAAATAATATTAAAAAAAAAAAAAAAAAAAATCGAAGGGGTATCGTGAGAGGTTAGGACGGTCCATATCTGAGTTTGAACCCACCACAACAAACAACTTAAAATATGTTCTCGGACTTTCAGCGCTTCATATATATAAAAAGAAAAGATATAAAAAAAAAAATAATTTGATGAAAAAATAATATTCCCTAGAGAAAAAGTGATCAGTTATTGGAAGAATAAAATCATTTCATCTTCCTAACTGTCGATTTTTGTTTTTTTTTTTTTGTTTAAATATAAATTTCGTCAGTAAATTTTAAATAAAATTACAAATAAATATAATGATTATTTTGTTTCAATTTAATTGCATCATCTGTGTTAGTTAAAAAAAAATAATGAGAATATAATGATAAAAAATAATAAAGTTCTATATAAATTGGTGAGGCTCATTGTGATAAAATTGATTGTAAATAAAAAAAATAAATTAAAATTAAAAAACAAACAGGTAAAATTTATGATGAAAACAACAATACTATTGAGAAGTTATAGAAAGGGAGGAGAAATAAAATAATAAAAAAACTAAAAAAAAAATGAATGTTTGGCTTCTACTGAAATTAAAAAATATCGATTACCATTAGACTACATACTGGGTTTCATATAGTTATATAGTTTAATTTGTTTTCCTCCTGGAAGACAATACACCATTCTTTTAATGGACAGTAAGAGGTACAAATTGCAGTTGCGCCTCTCATACTCTAAAATTTATATCAACGGGTCCAGTCACTTCGTCAGTCCATTCGCAATTCACATTTTTATACTAGTTTCTAGTCTATGTTGAAATTCTAAATACAATAGGATACATCCCTTTTTTTTTTTTTTTTTTTTTTTTTTCATTCACCTATTTTTATTATTCTCTTTCTTTTTACAACGTCCAAAATCTACTCAAACCATACCTTGCCAACCCTTCTATACTTTCCCACAAAATCCAGTCAGGCATGACTACTCATTTGTGGATTTTACGTACTTTTTGAATTGCTTAAAAAATAAATATATACCAACACTTTTGTCAGTCAGTATATATACAAAAAGTTAAAAGAAAAAAATCTGCATTTATTAATAAAATAATCTTTTAGATTTTATTATTTCATATTAAAGTTTTTATTTTCATAATAAATATTTATCTTTTGCATAAAATTTTATAAAATCAGAGTAATTTATAGACTTTTTTTTTTTTTTTTTTAAATGAAGATCAATATTATCAAATATATGTGATGATGATTTATTTAAAAACTTTTTAATTTTATATTGAATTTAAGTAATTAATTTAATGCCAGTAATAATTAATTATTGTATTTTTATATAAAGTTTGAAATGACAAAAATATATTTTTAATATCACTTTAAAATTGCATATCACATTTCAATCTGAAATATATAAAATGAAATTGAATTGACTTGTGGGGTTTTATACAATTCCCAACAGTTTAATGAATAACAACCATCTTCCAATTATTACTCAAGTCCATTACGGCAATTTTGTATAGTTGTTTTAGAGTTTCTATCTAATGGAATTAACAAAATCGCATAAACATTTAATCAAGCCCTGAACGGAAGCTAAAATATATGTACCATCTGTCATGCGCACCTGTTTCATTTAATTTAGCCTTATGCTTTTGTAAATTAAAAAAATATATATATATACATACATGTATATTGATAATATTATATTGTAATCTATTATAAATGTCACTTTTTACAAATTAGTATATAACATTTGTGATGCATCATCACCTGGCATCAATTTACTAATATTTTTCTTTGGTCTATTTGAGTCGAATCAAACCCCAAACTCAAACTAATCTATTATTATTTTATCTTGTTTTTTTTTTATCATTCTCAGTAGAAAATTAAGCAGTTACAGGCAATTGTTGGTTGATTGTTTTTTTTTTTCTTTCTTCATTTATTTTTTTATTTATTTCACCGATCGAGCGATTAATCTCTGAGAACACGAAATACACAGGATTGAGAAAATTATCCCTTCTCAATTTTGCAATCCGTCACGCAGCTTTTTTTTTTTTTTTTTCAACTCTTTTCGTGCTAAATTTCAAACAATTTAATTTCCTTCGAAAAATATATAACAAAACAAAAAATTAAGTATAAAAAAAGATAAGAGTAATGGTGAGAAGAGATAAAACAAAAAAAAAAAACAAATTTCAAGTTTAAAGAAAAATACGACAGTTTAAATGAAAGTGGCAAGTCAATTTCGCATTTATTTGATTGACTTGTGGCGTCAATTTGAGATGATTATTATGTTGAAGAGAATCGATTTGATATACAACTGTTTATATGTATATATGTGAAGTGTATTTTTTTAAAAGAAATATATTTATCACGAGTATGTATATATATGTATATATCAGCAAAGATATATCATTGATCATAATTTTGATAACTTTAATACAAACTACGCTGTACATATATATTTTTTTCTCGTGATATAAATATGATAGCCTTCAAGTGAAATTATTAACTCATGTATATATATAAGGTCAGGTCAATTTGTAACCACAAGGTAAATATAAATTCCATCAGGTCAAAGTGTTGATATATACAAACAGCTGAACACTTTACATAAAGATGTATATTTTTTTGTAATTTTGATTGTTATTATGTGGTCAATCTTTGTACAGCAAGATCCAGCTGAACGATCAATATATTATTCTATTTTATATTTATATATATATATATATATATATATATATTTTTAAAAAAATATTTCAATTGTGGTAAAAATGTATTTTCAAACTTTATAGTTAAAAAGAAAGGTACTAAATTACTTTATTTATCTATTCGATAAATGTAAATATTACGTTTTGATTTAAATAGTCAAATTTTAAATATATATTTTACACATAATTTTTTTATGTATAACATTTAACCAGGTAATTTTCGATACCAGTTTATCGTTCAAGCTTTATCAATCTCATCACAAACAATAGACGAATTATATCACGCTAAAAAAATATAAATGTCATGCTGAGTGTCATCTCAACTCAGTGACATAACCTATATTGATAATAATGCCACTTTTCGGTGTTCATATTTCCCGCCATTACGACTTGTAACAAACTTCATGTGTAATATACTACCTTTATTTACATGTAATAAACTAAATTTATAATTTTAATATTATTTATATATTTATTATAATTTTTTTTTAAATGTGTGACATTTTAAATAGATTTTTCTATTCAAATAAAAATTTTACATATTATATTTTCGATTTTATATCAATTTCAATTGTAATAAAGGATCCTTTCTACTTTGGCTGTATCATTGATCATAAAAAAATCCATAATATTATGTAAAATATCTAATTTGATTGACGATGTACATTTATACCTTTACTTGTATGATTTTTTTTTTTTTATTTCAATATATATGTATGCAACCAATGAGAAAGAAAAAAAAAAAAACTGCATAATAAAGGCACCCTAGATAAGACAATAAAAAAAATTTCTATATAGTTGATAACCACGCGAGGCTGCAACCAAAGCAATTTCAAATCTCGTGTATGGAAAGCTCTTATAAATATGGAAAAATAATAAAAAAAATAAAAAACACAACGTTGAGGATTTTTTTTCTATTGGAGAAAGATATCTTGGAATTTACACATACGCTTTATGGATTCAACTGCAGTTGCTTCCATACTCGGTCAGTTTTTATTCAAATATATGTGCTAATAATTTTTCTGTAAGCATCTGCGACAGCATATATAAAAAATTGCTATATATTCGTATTATTTCTGCAAATGATATTTAGATATATCTTTAAATAATATAAACATAAATATTAGTTTTTAAAAATTATTATTTATAAACTCATCTCAATGTAACTTTATAATTTTTATTTTAGTAGAGTGCATAGTAAAATCATTATTCATATTATTTTAATTTTATTTCCGACAATTATGATATCGTTACGTCGCGACATAATATTGTCTCTAGAGTGGTAGTTGTATATGTATATGTATATATATATTAACATTGGTTTCCGTCGGATCTACGAGTTTTGTCCGTTATAGTATACAGTAGTACCCCACAACGTCCGTTTCCGGGGGTTGTTTCATTGCGTTATGTTGCCTCTACAGAGGGGTACACAAACTAAACGAGATAGAATAATATAACTGTACTCAGAGAGAAATTAAATATATATATTTGCGTATTTCTAGTATAAACAGAGACAAGTTATCATGCCAGACTGCATGGTTAATGTTCCATATAGCCCTACAATTCCTTGACTTTTTCTTTCAACAAAAGATTTTTTTTTTTTTGAAAGATAATTTTTTTGTTAATAATAATATAATTATTATTTATTTTTTAATTTTTAAAAATCAACTGCAGAATAAAAATTCACACATCAAATATATCATATACAAATTTTTGTTGAGTTAATATTTAATTTTTAAAATAAAAAAAAAAAAAAAAAAAAAAAATTCATTAACGCTCTCTCCAAGAATTGGCATAACTTGTTCTCAAGTAAAGTGCTTGTACAAATCACTAAGAGAAAACTAAAAATAAATATATAATTAAACGACGTAATAATGAAGTTCTTTATGCTCTTATGATTGTGTATTCATAACAGTCATAATATACACATGAGTTTTGTGGCAGCTCTAAAAAATAATAAAGAAAAAAAAAAAAAATTCTACCAAATAATAAAAAAAAAAAATCTATTGAGCGTTGAAGAGTGTACAAAAACCATACGTGCGTTTCAAACAGCATACAAATGAACGAGAAAAAATATATATATACACTTAAGAGTCTCGTAAATTCTAAATAAACTATTGAAAAATAAAAATACTTGCAAAAGAACATACAATGTAAATCAATATTTTACAAAAAAAAAAAAAAAAATGAATAAATAAAAACTTTTTTAAAAAATCCTTAAATATTATTTTAAATATAAAATTTATTCAATTTTTCTTAATAAATTATTTTTATGAGTTACAATTAAATATTTAGTTTGATCAAAAAAAAAATTTATAGCTTGGAAATAAACAATCAATAAAATATATTATTACTGAAGAACATTTGTATATACATTTATTTTGATAAAACATTTTATATATAATTTAAAAAAATATTAATAATAAATAAGCATTATATAAATTTGAATTGTTAAAAAGGATCAAGAGATATTCAAAATAATGCAGTCAATTAGTCGAATAATAATCATGTCAAGTATAATATTACAGAATTCAAACAAATATTTGCAATTAGTACGAGAAATGAGAATATTCAAGTACTTGAGGATGATCATAGTTGAAAATCCTCTCAATCCTTCAAAATTTCATTTAATTCTAGTAAATTGACGAACCAATTTTACCTTCTCACACTCTATTATACTTTTTAGAGATTTAAAAATTAAACACAATATACACATATAACACAAAAGAGTAGTGTGTGCATACATAGAATTTAATCTTTTGATGAAAAAAAACAACAATAATTTCATTAAATATCTCACTGTTGAAAAATAAAATATTAATAAATTTTTCCAAACTAAAATATACAAATATTTTATGATAAATTAGCAAGTTTAAATTTAAAAATTTAGAGTTGATTCAAAAAAAAAATTGTATGATTTATTTTTTTTTATAAATTCAAGATAATTTACACAAAAAAAATCTACCAAATAATTGAAAAAATCATGTTTATAAATATATAGTTTACAACG
>WSYQ01000441.1:0-80658 GCA_011426435.1 Lysiphlebus fabarum
AAGAACAACGAGCTATTGAACTAGAAGAAGCATCCTCATCAACTAACACAAAAACTAGTGTTAGTAATATTGAGAAGCGTAGTGCCAGTATACAGAGTACTGTCAAAATACATCAAGCTTCAACATCACAACCTGGGGATAAGTGTCTATTTTGTGGTTTGGATCATGAACTTCTGAGATGCCCCAAGTTCAGGGACATCGGGTCACGCAAGCGCACCGAGTTTGTCAAGCAGAGATACGACGTGTGTTTCAATTGCCTTGGTTCTCATCAAGTGGCTAAGTGCAATAACACGACACGCTGTCGTAATTGCAACAAAAAGCACCACACCATGCTGTGTTTTGCTACACCAACATCGAGTGTATTATCATCACCAAAACCAACAGGGGTAAATTGATTTAAAAAAAAAAAGAAAAAGTAAACTAGAGTTTTGCCATGAGTACGAGTATTCTTTTTCAACATATATCAATGTCTTAATTAATCATTTTTTATCATCATAAATCAACAGGGTCAGCTATTGATTTAATCAAGGTCGTGTAATGATCTTCAGTTGATCATAATAAATAAAATTAACTGTTTAAAAAAATAATAATAATATAATATATTCAATAATACAATAACCTTAGAAACATAACCTTATCCTGTCACATCATTTGGCGTTTTATTTTTTATGTCAAGAAGAGAAACTATTCAGCCTTGATAGAGAGCGGAATGTACTGGATCCAGACAACTGTCATCACATTATCATCATCATATTTTATTTGTTTGTTAAAATAAAAGAGATTCCACTTGTTTATTTATTGCGGTTACACAGTCATATTTTTTCATTCAAACAGGTGGTCAAACAGCTGACACGAGACGAGGAGGCATTGAAACATCACCCAGTGCTACTGGCAACAGCATTGGTGAATATCCTTGATCGCTGGGGCAGGGTAACACCTGTCAGAGCATTGCTGGATCAAGGATCGGAGATTTCTTTGGTCACTGAGGAGGTAGCCACTCTACTTGGGCTTGAGAGGAAGACATCACGTCTTGCAGTCGTAGGGATAGGTCAAGGTACCACTCAGTCGACTAGAGGTTGCATCAACTTCAAAATACAGTCGAGAGTATCATTGGATTACACACGTGTGGTAGTTGCATTGATACTACCCAGGCTAACAGGTTTATTACCATCAGTATCAGTAAAGGGTCAAAAATGGCAGCAGTTTAACCAACTTGTTTTTGCAGATCCTGCATTTTACAAACCTGCTCCAATAGATGCAATTTTAGGTGCAGATGTATACAGCAGCATCCTAAAAGATGGTGTCATCAGAGGTAACATCAATCGGCCACTGGCACAAAATACTGAGTTAGGTTGGATTTTATCTGGCAACTTCAGAGTTAAGAAAAATCATCATCATTTATCACTTACTAATAAGAGTTACCATCAAGGAGTAACGTGTACTCAAGACAATGAGCTTTATCAACTTGTAAAACAATTTTGGTATCAGGAAGAACATTTTCCATCAGAAGAATCATCATCACTTGAACAAGATGTATGTATACAACAATTTTTGTCAAGTTATAAACGAGATACAACTGGTCGGTTTATCGTAAGATATCCGTTCAAGAAAGAGATTAATGATTTCGGCAATTCATTTGAATTGGCCAAGAGAATGTTAATTAATCAAGAGAAAAGGATGGAGAAGAATCCTGAGCTCCAACGAGCTTATCATGAATTCATGAAAGAGTACGAGAGCCTAGGTCATATGACCAAAGCATCAACAGTCGAGAGGCATTCAGCTTGTTATTATTTACCTCACCATAGCATCATCAAAGAGTCAAGCTCATCAACAAAATTAAGAGTAGTGTTCAATGGATCACAGGTGACAAATATAGGTGAATCATTAAACGATAATCTATATGAGGGGCCAAAGCTGTTGAACTCATTGATTTCGGTATTAACACAGTGGCGGTCATATCGTTTTGCCTTTTCATGTGACATTAAACAGATGTTTAGGCAAATACAGATACATCAAGAGGATAGAAAATATCAAAGAATATTATGGAGAAATTCACCTGACTTGCCCATTGAAGAATATGAGTTAACAACTGTCACGTATGGTACCAAGCCTGCACCATTTTTGGCCTTGGCAACTTTGAGACAGCTGCAACAAGAAGAGAAAGATAAATATCCATTGGTAGCCAATGCTATAACAGTAGGTTCATACATGGATGATATTTATCTTGGTGCGGACAATATACGAGAGGGAATAGAGAAAGTTAAACAAATAAGAGATATGTTTAACTCTGGCGGATTCGAGTTGAGAAAATGGATCAGCAACTTAGCTGGTTTATTGAGGGATGTTCCTGACGAACATCAAGAACAATCATCACTGTCATCCATAGAGGGTGACCCATTATTCAGAACACTCGGTTTAACATGGAATATTAAAGAGGATTGTTTTTGTTATACATACAGCCCATACAGGGAACCACAAACAATCACCAAGAGAGTAGTGTTGGCCAGAGTGGCTCAACTATTTGACCCACTTGGTTGGATTACACCAATCATCACAAGAGGCAAATTGTTAGTGCAACAATTATGGAGAATTAAAATTGAGTGGGATGAAGCAATACCAATTGATTTATTAAATCAATGGCGAGAGTTTAACGACCAGCTCAATCATCTATCATCAATCACCATACCGAGATGGTTAAGTCTTGAGTCATCAACTTCATCAATACAAATCCATGGGTTTGGAGATGCATCTGACGCAGCAGTGGGTGCAGTCGTTTATTTAGTAGTCATTGATTCTCTTGGTCAAGCTAAGAGTAGTCTAATAACAGCTAAATCAAAATTGGCACCAATTAAAACAGGGTCACGCGGTTCTAATAACACCAAGGTGTCTACACCGAGGTTAGAACTCTCAGCAGCGGTATTATTGGTGAAGTTGGTCAAAGATGTACAAAATAGTCTGAGTTTGACATCAGTTGAGACACATTTGTGGACTGATTCATCAATCACTTTCTATTGGATAAAAGGAGATGCAAGTCGTTGGAAAACGTTCATTCAAAATAGAGTTGTATTTATACAAAGTACAATTCCAGATGCCATCTGGCACCATGTGCCCGGGGAAGAGAATCCAGCAGACGTTGCATCACGTGGAGTTTCATCAGAACAATTAACAACAGACAGGTTATGGTGGGAGGGTCCACATTGGATCTGTGAAGATCAGAGTACATGGCCTGTGTTAGGTGAAATAGAGATTGACACAGAGTTGGTCGAAGAGAGACAAATAAAAACTCATACAGTAAGAGTGAGTGAAGAGGAATTTTTAACAAAATTCTCGACACTTACCAAAGCGGTATCATCAGCATCATGGTGGAGAAGATTTTATCAATCGTTTTCCAAGAAGCACACAATAAATAAAACGTCTTGGCTAACTGTTGATGAACGTCGTCAGTCGTTATGGGGACTTATCTTGTTCACACAACAACAACAATTTCATCAAGAAATAACCTTTTTGTCTAAAGGTGAATCAATATCGAGATCAAGCACATTGATGAAACTCAATCCATTTATTGACAAAGATGGGTTGTTAAGAGTTGGAAGCAGATTGGATAATTCATCACTACCAGCTGAGGCTGTCAATCCAATCATATTACCAAAAGAGTCGAGACTTACAGAGCTTATTTTACATGAGTGTCATGTAAATACACATCATGGAGGAGCCCAACTTATGTTGGCAACATTGAGACAAAATTACTGGATAGTTGGAGGTCGAGTACCAGTAAGATCATTCATCAATAAATGTGTAACTTGTGTACGTCATCGTGCTAAACAAGCACAACAATTAATGGGTCAGTTACCTCCATCAAGAGTCCTAAAAATGAGACCATTTCTCCATAATGGAGTGGACTATGCTGGACCATTTGAGTTAAAGACATGGTCAGGAAGAGGTAACAAAAAATACAAGGCTTATCTTGTGGTTTTTGTTTGCATGTCTTCGTCAGCTGTACATCTTGAGTTGGCCACAGATTACACAACTGAGGGCTTTTTAGCAGCTTTTAAGAGATTCATCAGCAGAAGAGGCTCATGTGCAAAATTATACAGTGATTGTGGCACTAATTTTGTCGGAGCAGATGCGGAATTAAGAAAGCTATTCACTGCATCATCAAAAGGAGTTAAAGAGTTGGCTAGTTTATTAGCCAGAGATGGAACTTCATGGAGTTTTATTCCACCTGGTTCTCCACACTTTGGAGGAAAATGGGAGTCAGTGGTTAAATCATCAAAGCATCACATCAAAAGAGTCATCGGTGACCATGTGTTAACATATGAGCAGTTTACAACATTCCTCACACAAGTTGAATGTTTGCTGAACTCAAGGCCATTGTGCCCGTTGAGTGATGATCCAGAGGATCTTCAAGCCTTAACACCAGGTCATTTTTTAATTGGTGAGCCACTTAATTTGGTACCAGAACCATCAGTCTTGGAGGTTCCTGATAACCGTCTAACCAGTTGGAGATTACTCAGGAAATTCCTGGAGACATTTTGGGACCGTTGGTCCAGAGAATATTTGCAAAAATATTTAGTCAGATCCAAGTGGATGCAGACCAATCCATGTATCAAAGAAGGCACCATGGCATTGGTCATTGACGAGAGATATCCACCTGGAAAGTGGGCTTTAGCTAAAGTCATTAAGGTTCACCCAGGTGATGACGGCCTTGTCAGAGCTGTCACTATAAAGACACAATCATCGGAGTATTTGAGGCCAATAGCAAAGCTTTGCATTTTGCCTATTGAGATTTCCTCATCATCATCAGCGGAGAATTGACGTCATCGTCAAGGCGGGGAGAATGTTTCGGCGAGTGATTATATAAATCACCGCTAGCTGTCAAAAGGCAGCACCTCGCGGTCTAGGTGTTGAAAGCGCCGCCTTGTGAGTTTGTACCTAACTTGATCGGGGCTTTACGGGCTCTCTCGGGTTGGTTCGGACGTTATATACAGCTGCGTTCACGTTTGGGTCTAGCCGGGTCAGAAGCAAAAAGGGATACACCCGGTTTCAGCGGTTTAATTACAGAGTAATTTAACAGAGATACTAAGGCCAATTATATACAATAATTGCCTCATAATAATCATCATATAATACAAGATAGATTAATTACATATTAATAAGTCAATAAATATATACTTAAACTTATGTTCTAAAGTGTCTAGTGTCGTTCTCTCTCTCACTCATACACAAAATCCCTATCCATCCTGTCACTGGCTAAAACAGAGATTATACTGTATATATAATATATATAATAAGGTATATATATATAAATACTTAGGAATATAATTGCGGATAATTTTACCCATGCATGGTTAGTAGATCTTGCTAAGGTATATATAATTGCAAAAGTAGAGGTAGCACCTTATAACCTTTGCAAGATCTACTAACCATGCATGGGTAATAAAAAATTACCCACAATTATATTCCTAAGTATTTATATATACCTTTGCAATTATATATACCTTAGCAAGATCTACTAACCATGCATGGGTGATAAAAAATTATCCGCAATTATATTCCTAAGTATATATACAGTGTGTCCCGTAAAGAACGCACGCCAGGTATCCTACGAGATTCTAGAAAAAATTCTAAATTTTAATTTTTTTAGAGCTAACTCTTACGACGCTTCCTGGCTGAGATATTAACGTTTTAAATCAGCCAATCAGAGCCAAGCGTCGCGGTATATTATGACTATAGCGTCGAGATCCGTGTAATTGAATTAATAGGTGTAATTTCAACGCAAGAGGTAGCTGATGTAAAAAAAATTGATCACAATTATTAATCACATAATTGATCACATTTCTTGATCACATTTCTTATTGATATGTGATCAAGGATATTAATCACATTTATGAGTCACATATTTTTTAATAATAGAAATTACATTTATTAATTAAATTACTTATCAATAAGATGTGATCAATAATGTGAATAATAATTGTGATCAAGAAATGTGATTAATTATGTGATTTATAATTGTGATCAATAATGTGATCAAGAAATGTGATCAATTATGTGATTAATAATTGTGATCAATTTTTTTTACATCAGCTACCTCTTGCGTTGAAATTACACCTATTAATTCAATTACACGGATCTCGACGCTATAGTCATAATATACCGCGACGCTTGGCTCTGATTGGCTGATTTAAAACGTTAATATCTCAGCCAGGAAGCGTCGTAAGAGTTAGCTCTAAAAAAATTAAAATTTAGAATTTTTTCTAGAATCTCGTAGGATACCTGGCGTGCGTTCTTTACGGGACACACTGTATATATACTTAGGAATATAATTGCGGATAATTTTTTATCACCCATGCATGGTTAGTAGATCTTGCTAAGGTATATATAATTGCAAAGGTATATATAAATACTTAGGAATATAATTGTGGGTAATTTTTTATTACCCATGCATGGTTAGTAGATCTTGCAAAGGTTATAAGGTGCTACCTCTACTTTTGCAATTATATATACCTTAGCAAGATCTACTAACCATGCATGGGTAAAATTATCCGCAATTATATTCCTAAGTATTTATATATATATACCTTATTATATATATTATATATACAGTATAATCTCTCTATAGTGACATTCTCTATAGTGACATCGAGCGTGAGCTTAGGAGATTTTTTTTCCTCACTACAGAATGTCCCTACATGTGTTGGTGAATATCGATGTGTATGTGTGTGACGCACCGGTGTGTATGGTGTGACGTATGTATACCTTTCGCATTCTCACAGTATATCCGTCGCGCTCACTCAATTCCCCTTGACGCGAGAGTGGGAGACGCTCTCTATAATAAATTCCAAGAATTTGAGCCCCGACGATGTCACTATAGAGAGATTATACTGTACCTTTGCAATTATATACCTTTATAATAATTTAAACTTAGAAAAAAAAAAAAAAGAATTTATTTGCCAAAAATAAACTAAGTCCATTGGTAAAACTTGGTAAAACTAGGCATATTTATAAGAAGCACTACGAATCGTAGAAAAGCCAAAATCAAAGATAATCTTTGACCCTCACCGCGGAGTGCCACGGGACCATTTTCCTATGCAGCCATATAAATATCCGTAAATATATCAATAGATTTATAAAAATGGTTGGAAAATGAGAGTATGAGGGTAATTATGTCCGTTTTGGGCAAAAAACAGACGCATGATTTGAAAGACTTCAAACGCGTTCACATTTCTCAGTCCTTCAGAAGCTTGATTTAAACGACTTCAAAAGGGTTCAAATTCTCAGCCTTTAGAAGCGTCATTTGAAAGACTTCAAAAGTTTTTAGGTTTGAAATAAAAAAAATTTCAATAAATACGATTTCGAAAGCTTGTAGTCTCAAAATTGAAGATATTAAAACTTATTTCAATAAAAATTAGGGGTCTTAGGAAAAATTCAAACTGCCTGATATAAAATTGTTAATTTTTTTATCATTTTGTATATTGAAAAACTATATTTCGCGGATTTTAATTAATACGTAGCTGTTATCATTTATTAATTGATGTTATTGGTTAATTTTTTTTTATTTATATATTTTTTGAAAAAAAAATTCAAGTTCATTTGCTTGTAGTGTATTTAATTTTACAATTTGTTCTAAATATTTATTCAAGTATTCATGTTATAAAATTCTTTAAAATAACAAAAAATTGGAAACTCAAAGTTTCAGAAGTATATAAATTCACATATTTTCAATTGATGATGTGGTTGAGTGTTCAATCTATCCGACTTCCACCCAAGAAACCTGTGATCGATCCCGTGAAGAATTTCTTTTTTTTTTTGAAAAATTTTTCGAATTTAAAAAAAAAAAAGAAAAAAAAATGAAAGACTTCAGAACCCCGAAGTCTTAAAATTAAAGACTTCAGATGAAAGACTTTGAAAGTTCGAGGTCTTTCATTGAAAGATTTCAGAAGCTCGAAGTCTTTAATTTGAAGACTTTATATTTGAGAGTTCAAAAGCTTGAGGTATTGCATAGAAAGACCTTGCAAGCTCAAAGTCATTCTTAGGAAGACTTCCTAGTTGAACAAATGAATCACGTTTTAAGACTTTAAAGGATTTTAAGTTCGTTCAAGAGTGAGAATTTTTTGTTCGAGTCAATATATTTATTCTGATATATAAAAATCTCGTGTCCCAGTGTTTGTCGCTAAACTCCTACAAAACTGCTTAACCGATTCCCTCGAAGCTACCTCTTGCGTTGAAATTAAATACTAATTAAAACAAAACCAGTCTGTTCGGTGAATATTATTTTAATAGCGTATGACCCCCACCTATTAATTCAATTACACGGATCTCGACGCTATAATCATAATATACCGCGACGCTTGGCTCTGATTGGCTGATTTAAAACGTTATTAATAATTTTTATATTTTTTATATAATTAGTAATATTTTTCTTAATATTATTGATGTTATTATTGATATTGAAATTTATATTATATTTATATTTTTCAATTAATTTTATATTTCTGTTGATACATTTACTAATATTATTATTAATACTTCTGTTTATATTATTAATATTATCATTTAAATTATTATTTATATTTTCAATCTCAGATTGTGTCGTCCGGATCTGCTCGTCAGGCATCAAGCATCTCCGTAATAGTTCGCCGTTCGTTGAAATCCGAGTATCTTCGGACAACATCGTGATTTACTTTTACTTTTTACCAAGCAGATTGCTTGGTCTGAAACCGGCCGTCTCTATTCATCCATGGAACGATATACATCGTTCAGTAAAACACATATAAAATATTGAGTTTCAGTGCATACATCACCGAAAATAGAGTCACATTCTTTTATACAAATAATTATATATTTAATTAAAGCAAAAGGTATACAACCTTTGTATTAATTCATTTAAAGTATTTATTATCCAATGAATAAATCCGATTTATATATTGAATATTACAACATGTGTTCATCTACCATTCTCTCTAATTCCAATCATACAGTCCACATCCTCTTCGAAACAAATAGCTAAGGAAATGAATGTACTAAAACAATATTTTACTCAATAATAATTATTTAATAAATTGTCTTTTTCTAAGTACACCTTATTCCGTAGCTATTTGTTTTTATAAAAATAATTTACATGCTTATATTTATAAAATTTTTTTTAACAAATACCTAAGAAAATGGATATACTCAAAAAAATATTTTATCCTGCAATAATTATTTAATAAATTGTCTTTTTTCAAGTATATCTCATTCCGTAGCTAATTGTTTATTCAAAAACAATTTTATATAAAAATTTATGACGAAAGAGTGTGCTCATTTTTTTCTGAACTATGGTTGTAAAGGTGCCCCGTTGAATCGAAAGAGTCGTGCTACTTTGGTATTGACATTCAGCCTTAAAGATTAGATGTGGCATGTTTTTTTTATTGTGTCATCGATATTGCTGAAAACCAAAAAATACTGCGTCCACGACTTTTCTTTTCGTCCTGAACTCAAACCAACTGAAAATATTGATTTACCATGCAAAAAAATATGTTTTATACATTGAAGTTAAAAATAGAATTTAAGGTGAGGAATGCACCGAGGTCCAGATGCAATAACACGTCGAGAACTCAGAGTTTCAGAAAATACAACGTTTCTCATGTTAAAATTACAAAAAGTATAAATTGATTAAAATAAAAAAAAAAAAAAATTTTTCAATAAACTATCATCATAAAGGCGCCTCTTTGAACTCCAAAAGTCGTCCTTGGGGCCGAATTAAGCCTTGATGTTGTTGAACGAAAGCAAATGTTGATTTAAAAAATATTGAAAAAAAAAAAAAACCTATAGATGCACTGAATTGTTTACTATCGGAATGCATATAGAAAATGACATTAATTACGAAGGGCAGTTGAAAATCGTACTCTAAGGGAACCTCTATTCGTCAAGAAAGAGATTTTCTGTATTTCCTGGCATTCATTAGAAGAATTTATAATAAGTTAATTGAACAAAAAGATTGATAGTATATTATTTATTCATTATTATTTATTTTTCACAAGTTTTTCAGCATACACTGAGAAAAAAGGGACAAAAGTTGTTAAAAAAACTAAAAAAAAATTGTCGTGCCGCAAAGCAATGCATAGGTGAAGTTGAGACTGAACGATACTCGTTAGTTAAGTTTATAAAATCTGTTCTGGCGGTATTACAGTTTTTGTTTTTTTTTTCAATTAAAAAGTGCCGTGCTGAATAACAAAATTTGTTATGCTCTAAATAAAATTATTGAATATATAACAATTTTTATATTTCTTTTTATAAGTTTTACTATTTTACATAACGAAAATTTTGAAACGATTAATTTGTTTTTTTTTTTTTTCAAAATTATTGAATACTAAATATAGAATGGAAAAACAAAAACGGTATTCAAAATACAGTGCTTTGATTGATATTTATTGCCAATAGTTCTATTACTTGTATAATTTTACAAAGAGGTGTTGGTAGGGTTCAGGAGAGTTTAAGATGAGGGGTCGTGAGTATGGAGATAGGGGGCCGAAAGGTAAGCCATTCATGATGTGGGAGCCGGATATTGGTCATTAAATTTTTTCAAGTTTTATGGTTTTTTCTTTTTGTATATATAATAAAATTTAATTCTTTTTATGAATTTTGAAAAAATGAATTTATTTTAAAATGATTTATAGTTGAGTAATAAAAATTTTTAACAACAAAATGTTTTTTTAAATTTGAATAAAAAGAAAAACCACTTGTATTAGATCATTCAATAGATGACATTGCATGTGAACTAATAAATATTGAATTGCACACGGTATATACTTGTGCACTTGGTTGGCACTGCATCCGGTCGAGCTCGGGTTATGAATTTCGTTTGTAACCCAAAATTTATATTTCTATGAAAAAAATAGAGTTAACTATGTTATTTTTTGATTTTTTTTTCCGAAAAGTCTTTTGTGACTCACATTCAAGTCAGAGGTCAAATTTTTATTGCCGCCCTCTTGAATTGAAAAACGGATCAGACTATAATATATGCGAAATCGAGATTTTTTTGAATTTTTTTTTTTGTTTATTTCATAGAAATAAATGTTTTGGAGCTTATTTCACAAAATTCTCTTTATTCATCTACAATCGAGTATTTATAATTGTATAATCATTTTTCTAATATTTGAGAATTTATTTAAAATTATGAAAGAAATGATATACCAGACATATGTATACATGATAAAATAAAATCATGACTTGGTTGTAACCGTAAATTTACTGAATTTCAGGAAAAATTATTATTGAATTTTATTGACTTGATTGTAGCATACATATATTGAATACCAGAAAAAAAAATATCAACAATTAAATCCTTTATAAGTGTATTAGTCCTCCTTTAATATTTGAATTTTTACTCTAATTATCAAATGACAGAATATACCAGATAAATATATAAATCATGTCTTTTTTGTATTTAAAAAAAAAATTCATTGAATTTTAATTATTTGATTGTATTTTACAGATATTACATATAATATCACTGTAAGACCGAAATTAGACCTTTGATGAGCTTTTTCTTTTTTGAATGTATTTTATATAAGAATTGACGTTTATTATAACGAACCACTGTTTTACTTTTGAGTCAACAGTTTTTCAAATTCCAAATGAAATACTATAAAGCTTGTTTAAATACCAAAGAATAAGCGCACGCATCATCGCATGGGCCTTGTATATCTAACAAAAAGGTCAACTAGAGATTATTTGGATTTCAACTCTGGTTATGCAAAGTAAGTCAGTATATTATTATACTACACGTTACATTGATTTAAAAATCTTTTCGTAGTAATGACCATCATAAAATAAAGTGAAAACATTTTCAAAACTTTAAGTTTTACGAACTGATTAATATATAACATACTCTCATCAGTCAGAGCAATAATATTGTTTTTCTTCACTTCATCAATAATAAATAAAAAATTAAAATTAATTGGTCAAGTCAATGGATCTAATTTCATTCACGATACTATTAAACAAATACAATGTTCTAATACTACACATGAATCATTGTATCAGGTTACATGCAATGAAATCTGAAAACTGACATAGAGGTGGGACTTTTAGAAAGTTAAAAAAAAAAAAAAATAAATTGAAAAAAAAAAATATCAATATTACTTTTAGCGTTGCATCAAACAATGAAATATGTTTTATTTCATCTTTTGATTACAGATCGGTTATTTGAATAATAACTATTTTCCTCGAATAAAAAATGTTTCTTCCGAAAAATATCCAGTTGTCACACATAAGTCTTGAAAAATGTGCAACTCTCAAAATTGATTCTGAAGCATTTGCACATCTAGATAATTTGATTGCTCTTAATTTGTATGGAAATTTTATAACTCATTTGAACCTGAGTAT
Source organism: Lysiphlebus fabarum (assembly GCA_011426435.1). NCBI lineage: Eukaryota > Metazoa > Arthropoda > Insecta > Hymenoptera > Braconidae > Lysiphlebus > Lysiphlebus fabarum. The sequence goes on from WSYQ01000441.1 coordinate 12,370, forward strand.
TATCGGTGCTACTAATTTAAAAACATTGTATCTCGGAGTTAATGACCTATCTGATAAAGATTTTAATATAACTGTTCATTCGGATATAAATTTTTTAGATGTCAATGAAATCCATCTGACTAGAATACCCGATTTGAAAAATTTTTATGATTCAACGTATCTTAATGTATCCAACAATAAAATTGTAAGTTTTGGTGTTGATCAAATTGCAAGTTGATCAATTTATATAATGCGACGAGTGTTGAATTGAAATTAGAAGAAAATCATTGTTGAGAATTAAGTGAATCGATTTTACGATTTCCAATAATGATCGCAACAACTGCTCTGTTCCGAGTCGTCACACAGCGGTCATTCGGGTCTTCTCTGGGCCTACAATTTTTTCTACATTTTTTTTTTTATACGTACTTTTTTATATTTATATTTTAGAAAAGAAAACCTTGAAAAATACATTAAGTAAAATCACGTCTTTTCTCATCTGGCAAAAACCATAAAAATAGGCCAACATAAAAAATAAACAATAAATTAAGTTTCCCTTTTTTTTATTTGTTTCTCTCAAGTTACAACAAAATGTTAAAATCAAATATTTTTATCTAGAAATATGTAAAATCTTACATCTGGTGCACAACTGCAGCAACATTTTTTAATACACAGAATGACCATAAACGCAACAATAAAAATTAAAATTTATAACTATTTAAAATAAAATAAATTCATGAAAACGTCTTGGACTTTCCGGTCATAAAAATTTCTAATTTTTATACACACATGGTATTTTTATGCCACCCCAAGGACCACACAAGGCCCAATTTATGTCTAAATTTTCATCCACCTCCTCATAGATACTACCCTCTCTTAAAATTATTTTAACCAATTAAAAAATCTATTTATTTACAAAACCCACCCATTTTTTAGACTTACAATTTTACAACAAACTAAAAAATCAGTTGCTCTACAACACTCGTTTACGTAACATCTTTAACTACTGATACGCGTAACACGGGTACATTATATATCTATATAATAAGATTTAGTAAGTGTTTGTCTTGTACAACACTTTTCGAGTCAACTCAATATTGATAAATAAAATAAGTTTATATTTTATAAGTTATTAAAATAAAGTGAATACATTGTTAAATTTTAAGCCACAGTGTTTTGGATTTATTTAAGTGTTATTCCTATTATTTTATCCTACAACATATCATCCCACATCCTTTGATAGCCCTGTATCAAACATAAGGCCTTACAACCCTTGTGAAATTATCGTGGTATATTCGGATACGTGGTGTGATACATGCTCCATACAGGAGAGAGGTAGCTAAAGAAGTTCTAGCAGTATTTAATAATTGTAAAGAGACCATTGAGAATAACATAAAAAAACAAGCAATATTTTGTTTAGGAGTGATAGTCATAATTGTTTCGATTATTTTCATATATTTATAACGAATTGGTGGATGAGTATAAGAAATAATGAATAATAAACATCGTAGATTAATTATAAAATATTGTAATAAAATGTTTAATGATTTAGATATCAGTGAAATTTGGTCAAAATCAGTTGTAAATAATTCTATATTCAGCAAAAGAGATGTCAACATTCGTAGTTGGGAAGTAAGTATGAATACCTGTTTAAAGTTAAACATATTGTTTATATTAAAATTTCTCTCAAATAAAATAAACAACTTAGATAATCAGAAAATAGTAAAAGAAATACTATTGAAAATCAAAACACGAGGACCACATGCATTCAACAAATTCGTCAATATTTTAAAGAAAGCAGGATATCATCATCTACCCATGTAGGAAAAAATACTTCCAAATCACAATTGTGCTCTTGAAAACGTGTACAAAATGAAACAATTGTTAATAACAAAGTTTCCAACGATAATGAAAAAAAAGTTTTGATAAATACATTTTTCAGAAAAAATGATGAAAAATTAATAATGACATTAATAAAATATAATAAAGTGTAATTATGAAATAAAATACCAATTGTATAACATATTCAAGTATTATTTATTTTTTATTTGATTGAAATATAGAATTAATATAAATAGAAAATTGAAACGACACATCGTCCATTTATTATATTAGTAGAATAGCACCGTAAGTGTCATAAATAATTATTTAAACATTCAAAGTTGTACGTAGCCCTGTATACGGGTTTAATAATATAAATTTTTACCATAAGAAATACCAGTAGAAAGCACTATGTATAATTGATTAAATGTTAAAATCTTACTATAGTTTTGAATAATTATTTAAACATTCAAGGTTGTATGTCGTCCTTTAAACGGATTAAAGAATATTATTTTTAAGATAAATAAATAAATGAAAGTATTTTTTAGTAACGCCATTTAGAAATAATGATTATCATTCGAAGTGTTGTATCAGTAGAATTGCACTATAGATAATAGGTCAAGTGAAATTATGAAATAAAATACCAATTGTATAACATATTCGAGTATTATTTATTTTTATTTTGATTGAAATATCGAATTAATAGTGAAATAGTAGTATAGTTATAAATAATTAACTATATAGTTCAAACTATATATTGTCCAGTAGATCTGTTAGAGAATATTATTGTTAACATAAATAATCGTTAAATTTAATATATAACATTATTTAGAAATAACGATATTTATTCGAACCGTTATTTCAGTAGACTAGGTTTACAGATAATAGATGAAACGTAAAAATTACACTATAGGCATCGATAATTATTCAAAAATACGGAACTCTATGTCGTCTTTCAAACGGAATAGAGAATATTATTGTTAACATCAATAAATAAGAAAATATTCTATAAAATTAATTTAAAAGATGATTGTTTAGATAAAATGTATGAAAAAGAAATAAAAATCATATCATATTCAAGTATTGTTTATTTATAATATCACTATATTACGGTATATGTTGTATTAGGCAATAAAATTTTTTTATCATACTGCCAACTTAATGCTTCTTTTGTTTGTAAAATCGAATTTCATATAATATTTTTTTGAAATCATATTTTAGTCCTATAACACTATAGACAAATAATTTTTGAGCTACGAAAAATATATTTCGTTAAAAATATGGGTTGAAAAACATTTTTGTAAATATAAATAACTAAATAAATAAATTATTATTATCACATATGAAATAACATTTTTCACACAATTCGTATAATCAAAGTTTTATTTGATTGTATTTTTTATAATGGTATGAAGTTTGAATAGACATAAGATCGTTTTCAGATAAACGAAATTTTTCATTGCTATCTAGAATTTTTTCATGAATTCGTAAGCGAATCCTTCTTTGTATTTTTGAAAAAGACTTTAAATTACCAGTGAGTCCATATTTATTCTGAGCACAATATGCGGTAAATTCTTCAAAAAAATGTTTAGTTGGCGTCAACCTAATTGTGTTAGGGTTTCTGAAGAGCAAAAAATTCAACCACATGTCAATTGTTTCTTGATCAATTTTTGAATTCCGTACTCTGACATTAATCATTTTTTTTCGACCCCTGGTCAAATTTTAATAATTTTTTTTCGCTTTTTAATTTAAATTTTTTCACTATCTGGACTGCCGCGAATATAATCCTCATTGAAATTCCTGCGATAATACTGTTATAAAAGTGGAAAAATATTACATCACAGTCCTCATAATCACAATGAGAATAATTTGCAAAATGTCGTAGTTTTGCCAGTATCAGCATTTTTTACAAGGTTTATTACACTTTTTTTTATTAAAAATATTCCATGTTTGTTCTCCCTCGGAATTCATGAAAAAAAAAACTTTTTATTTTAACGATCGTATTTGTTACAATAAAACCCTCGTCACATTTTTCAACTTCTTGATTAAAAACTTCTTTTATCTTCAATGTTTTAATTTTTTCATCAATTTGATTTTCACTCCTGTAAGCTTTTCTTTATTCATCTGGTGCTTTGATAACGGTTACTTTTCTACCAGCTTTTCCATCCTTAAAAATCATTCCATCACAATAATGAGAGTTACAAAATTCGACAAGACTTGGCCTGTGAGCATTGTTATAATTAATTCAGTCGTGATCGTCATAATTGGTATAAAGTGTTTTTAAATTTTTTCCTGATCGTACTGTTACAAAAATTAATGAATATTATAAGTAAACCAAGTAGGATCCCTGAAAAAAAATTAATTTGAATCATAATATATGAATATATCTATCCAATATGTCTATCAAAATCTTGGGAGAAAGAGGATCCGAGTGGAAAGAATATATGTATATAAAATGAAAGAATAATAAAACTTCATGAAATATACGTGAAATATAGGGGAATGCTAAGCGAAATTTCAAACAACAAAAACCTAGCGCAAATTTTTTCTCAAAAAAATGTAATTATAAAAATTATAAAAATTACACTTACCTGATAGTAGTGTTATGCAAATTCTTCTTTCTTTTCGTATAATAATAAAAATATATTATCAACATAAATTTATCACAATATAAAAAAGTGTTAAGGTTTATTATTCATTTATTATTAATTTTTAATTTTTCCACCTCACATGCGCTTGAGATGGTCGTTGACAACACAGGTTATGGAAAAACTGCGTAAACTGTTTTCACTCCGGCTTTATTTTCTCTATACATGTAGTCAGTGGTGGGAGCATAGATTCACGAAGGAATTTAGTATGCCGCTCTACGCTTAACATTCTGAACAAATGCATATATCTAGCAGAAATCTAGTAATATTTAAAAAATGTCAAAAAATAAAAAAGGAAATGGAAAATTTCATTGGTACAAAGAAGCAATAAATTATAAATAAATTATAATAAATTATTTACAGATAAGAAAAAAGCATTTTAAATATCAATATTAGTGAACGACTTGAATAAATATTCAAATATCAAAGTAGGGTTTATGTGATTACAACCAATTCTAATTTTTTCATTATGGAAAAATATTTCTTGTATTCAAATAATAGTAACAGTTAAATGACTTTGAAGAGCAATCACCTCATGACAAAGATATAAAAAATCTAGTATATCACTTTTTTTTTTTAATTTTAATAATTCATAATATATCAGCGAAAAAGTTAATACAGCTACAGAAACTATAATAGATTATTGTATATAATTAAGATAAAATTTTAATGAATTCAGCAAAATATCACCTCATAAGTATAGGTATGTATTTGGTTCATTATTTCTTCTATTAAGTTGAAAAAAAAATCACGTATTAGGGAAGGGTTATACGATTAAAAATGTTATAATGAATCATTGTATATGAACAAAACACAGTGTTTTTCTAAAAATAATAGTTATAATTAAATGACTTCAGAAGATATCACCTCGTGACTATAGATATATACTTATTAGTATAAATCGAGTAATATTCAAATCAACTCTTTCAAATTTTATAAAAAAATTTTAAATAAATTATAATCAAATATTTTTTTTTTTTTAGTATTCAATATATATAAGGTACAATCAAATCAATAAAATTTACGAAAAAAATTTTCTGAAAATACAGAAATTTACGGTTTCAATAGAGACATGATTTTTTTCATTATATAAGCAAAAAGTGTGTCACTGCGTGCTAGACAGAGAAATAATAAAAATTATATAATCATATCTGTTTCTTTAAAGCCATAATTTTACGATGGATCATAAACAAAATATGAAACACGAGCTCGACTGAACGCTGTGCCACCAACGTGCACATGTTTTAACTGAGTATAATTTGATATTTTTTGTCTCACATGTGAGGTCATTTATTGCGTCGTCTAATACAAAAGGTTTCTTTATTCAAAACTAGCGTTCAAAACGGGTCTTCTACGGGATACAATAAAAATTATAATTTTGTTGATGTTGATGTGTTACATTGTTTTATATATTTTAATATATTTTATATTTTAAAAATCCTGAAGATAACGAAAAAATCATTGTTTACCTCCTGGTGATCGCAAAATTTCATATCTTCCAATAGACCAGAATAATTAAAATCTGTTTATATTATCTAATTAAAAAAACTCTGAAAATGACGGAATAATCAATTTTCAGTTCCTGGTGATCGTAATACAAACATGAATAATTTTTTCGTGAACCGTAACACTCCTAACGTCAAACTAAATATCTATGTCGAATTTCAAGTGAATCGGACGAGTAGTTTGCGTAAAACCGCGTTTCCCAGAAATCGCCTCTTTTTTCATTGTACAGATTAAAAAAACATTCTGCTGTTAACAATTTTTGATGCTCAACCATAAATTATTTTAAAATGAATTCATTTTTTTTTATTTATAAAAAGAATTAAATTTTTCTTATAAATACAAAACGTAAAAACCATAAAACTTAGAAAAATTTAATGACCAACATCCAGTTCATGTACCTCGCGGCCCCCTCTTTCCATACTCTCAACCCCCCATCCCCCATTTTAGCTACAACCCTCTCATTGCAAACCTCCTCGAACCCCACCGACACCTCTCCTACACGTCACTATAACCACCCTTTACTGCTCTTTCACTTTTTTTTTTCAAACCCATCTCTAATTAATTTATTGATTAAGGGATGATCGAGAATCGGCCCTGTTTACCTACTTTTTTTGTAGCTGCATTTATTTTTACGTTCTTTATTGCATACGTTCTTTATTTTCTTTCAAATCAAAAGCATGAAAACTATTTTTAGGTGAACAAATAGCTAAAGAATGAGATGAACTCAAAAAAAGACGATTTATTGAACAATTATCCCTGTTTAAAATTTTTCATTGGCTGCATCTATTTTCTTAGCTATTTATTCTTTAGATTTCTATAAATAACAGCATGTGAATTATTTTTAAATAGACAAATAGCTGAATAATAGAATGGACCCAAAAAAGATAATTTATTAAATAATTATTGTTGGGTAAAATATTTTAATTTAATTTTAAGTAAAATTTAAGATAATTTATGTCGTTTTTCTTTCTCCGTTTAGATCATTATTTTTGCTAATTGGCGAAAAAATATCTTGAGAGTGTAAGTATTTTATACACGTGGCTTAAGAAAAAGATGTAATTGCAAAAAAGACAGGTAATTACATAAATAATTGTTTAAATAATTATTTAATTAAATAAATTTATTTATATTGAAAATTGAGTATCAAAAATGCATTTAAGAATACAAATTAATAATTTTTAAGAGAACAGCTGGCTAAGAAAAAGGATGCATTTGCCAGAAAGACGAGTACTTGTAAAATAATTAATTAAAAAATTATATAATTAATTGCATCACTCTCTCTAGCCAATAGACATTTAAAAATGCATTGGCTGAAGAAAAAAATGTAATTGCAAAAAAGACAAGTAATTGCATAATTAATTTTTCAAACAATTATTTAAACGAATGCATTTATTTTATAGCCAATCTAGTATAAAAATGCATTTAAAAATTCAAATTCAGAATTTTTAAGAGAACAACTGGCTAAGAAGAAGGATGCATTTGCAAAAAAGACAAGTACTTGTAAAATAATTAAAAAACTATATTTCGAGAATTTTAATTAATATGTAGCTGTTATCATTTATTAATCGATGTTATTGGTTAATTTTTTTTTATTTATATATTTTTTGAAAAAAAAAAATTCAAGTTTGATTGCTTGAAGTGTATTTAATTTTACAATTCACTCTAAATATTTATTCAAGTTTTCATGTTATGAAATGTTTTAAAATAACAAAAATTAGAAACTTAAAGTTCAAGAAGTAAATATATTCACTTATTTTCAATTGATGATGTGGTTGAGTGGTCATCTTATACGACTTCCACCCAAGGAACCTGTGATCGATCCCTTGCAGATTTTTTTTTTTGGAAAAAAGAGGTAGCTAAGGAAAAGGATTTTAAATTCGTTTAAGACTGAGATTTTTCTGTTCGGGCCTCTATATTTTATTAATTTTTCCTATACACTTTAGTAAAAATTACTGAAGTTTGTAGTAGAATGATCAATGTATGAAGGAATTCTATAAGATTTTCAAAAATATACTACTTTTTATAGTAATTTTTCCAGAAGATGATACGAATATTTAGTATGCTATGTGGCATGATATTTTTTTAAAACAATTTTCCCTGATCAAAATGAGATCAAGAACCCTGGTCAATATTTAATCAAAATATATTCTTTAAAATAAATAATTTTTTTGAAACAATTTTCCCTGATCAAGATGTCATTAAGTATCCGGACAACATCTTGATCAGGAAACCTGGTCAATATTCGATCTGAATATATTTTTTTAAATAAATAATTTTTTTCAAACAGATTTTTCCGATCAAAATGAGATTACGTATCCTGACCACATCTTGATCAAGAAACCTGGTCAATATTTGATAAAAATATATTTTTTAAAATAAATAATTTTTTTTAAACAATTTTCCCTGATCAAAATGAGATCAAGTATCCTAACTACATCCTGATCAAAGAACCTGGTCGATATTTGATCAAAATATATTCTTTGAAAAAAATAATTTTTTTAAACATTTTTCCCGATCAAAATAAGATCAAGTATCCTTATCACATCTTGATCAAGAAACCTGGTCAATATTTGATCAAAATATATTCTTTAAAATAAATAATTTTTTTGAAACAATTTTCCCTGATCAAAATGAGATTAAGTATCCTGACCACATTTTGATCAAAAATCCTGTTCAATATTTGAATGGACACCCAGCTAACTACTGAGGCTGTCCCTTCATAAAAGCTAACTTTATAGCACAAAAAAATGCAACAAATAAAACAAATCAACAACCAAGAACATTTGATGGACAAAAGGCACTAAGAACCAACATATCATATGCTAACACAACAAGCAATAACACACAACATCAACCACAACTAAACAACACTACAAACAACACTATAACCAACACCAATCCCTACTGGATTGAAAGCCTTAAAAATGAGATATCTGCTAGCATCATACAACACCTTTTTGAGGATGCAATAACCATCGAAAATGAATAATACACCAAACATAAACAGCATAAATATAGCAGCAATAAATGTCAACTCAATTAATGCCCACTACAGAAGACTAGAATTACTGAACTGTCAAAACAAGTGCAAACATCATATAATCCTAGCTTCAGAGACAAAACTAAATAGTAAACACAAAATACAATACGAAAACTACAATACTATCAGGCCTTATAGACCAAATGCAAAAATAGGTGGTGGAACAGCCACTTTCATACAAAAAAATCTGAACTACAATACTATAAATATACAATAAATTCACCAAGAAGACTCAATGCAACAGCCAAACATACAAACTTGATTAACACAACAGCTGAAGACTTAATAAATCAACTAAAAAAAGATAGAGAAAATAACCGCAGTAACAACATTTAATAAAAATAATCCAGCTCATAACCCATCAAAATTCTTAACGAATAGCAACAACAAAATCAGAATGTGCTCAACTACTGACGTCAGCAACATCCTAAAATAATTACCAGACAAAACATCCAGTGGCCTTGACTACATCCCACCAATAATACTCAAACACCTACCATATCTAATCATAAAAAACTTCACAATAATATTCAAGAATGCACTCAACCATAAATATTTTCCTAAAGACTGGAAAACAGCTAAAACACTGCCAATACCAAAAAAAGGGAAAAACCCAAACGATCCAGCAAGCACAAGACCTATAAGCTTAAGATATGCCATCAGCAAAGTCTGCGAATGTGTCATCAACAAACAAATCATAACATACTGCAACAAAAATAATATAATCCCTGACAACCAATTTGGATTCAGGCACAAACACTCTACTACACACGCTATCAATATAATGATGAACCATATCAACACACACCTACAAGATAATCATTTAGTAGCGGCAGCTCTCATTGATTTAGAAATAGCATTTGATTCTACCTGGATCAACGGACTAATATATTAACTAATTGACAAAAGGTTCCCACTAAACCTAATAGCAACAATAACAGACATTATCACTGGCAAAGCCTTTATCACCTGAGATGGTTCCAACACCAGCTATAACACATTCAACATCACAGAAGGCCTCCAACAAGGGACAGTCAACTCACCAATACTTTTTAACATTCTAACAAGCGACTTACTGAATGCATTTGATCTCAACAATAACAACAACACTTACTCACTACCCTTTGTCGATGACCTGGAAATATATGTAGTTGGAAACAAACTACCAAACATAAGAAACATACTTGAAGAACTAGTAAACCAAACTAACCAATACTACATAGATTGGAATCTTAAAATAAATCCAACAAAATGTGAAACCATACTAGTACATAAACTAGCACAAAAAATATCAAAAATAAACAGAACCAACTACCAAAAATTCTCATTTGAAATTACTGATAGAGCATCAAACACATCTACTACAATACTACATAGAAAAACAGTAAAATATCTTGGTTTCCACCTAGACCACTTGGCTAGGGGAGACAAACATGTAGAAAAAGCTATTAAAAAAACAAAAACAGCATGTAGAGCAAATAGTAAATTATTCTACAACAAAAAATTATATGCAAGAGCAAAAGTCATATGTTACATGCTACTAATAAGACCAATCATAACATATGCTTCTCCTATATGGTGGAACATTAGTGCAAATGAAATGGAAGCAATAAAATAATACTTTTATTCAGGAATAAACTTTTTTTTTAAAAAAAAAAAAAAAAAAAATATTAGTTAGTAAATCAAGATATCGTCGTTCGTCAGTTCGATTCCCGTTATTTGCGTGCACGTTATTTAGATAGTTGTTTAATATATATCCTATGTTATTTCTTAGCCCACCTCTTATCTCTCTTAGCAACAGTTAATAAAAAAAAAAAAAAAAACCAATTGAATATATATATGTATAATCTTTTTTTAAATTTTTGATAATATATCTTGATCAAATCTTGACCAGGTAGCTTGATCAAGAATTGATCCATTTTTGCGTTACGTTTTGATCAAATCTTGACCAGGCAACTTGATCAAATCTTGAACAGGCAGCTTCATCAAGTCTTGATCTATTTTTGCGTTACGTTTTAATCAATTCTTGATCAAGTTGTCTGATCAAAACTTGATCCGAGATCAAGTTGCCTGATCAAGTTTTGATCATATCCTGAACTGAATTTCCACTGGGGAATAGATGAAAACTGATAAAAAAAAATGTAAACATCTTTGGCAGGAGAAGACTAGATTGTGCTAAATCCACTATCAAAAATGTTATTTTTTTTTACTCTATACTCTACCTGCACTTAGAGATGTTTACACATTAATATAATCCTCTGAATATCAAATTAACAGTTGTTTGATGAATTAGTTTCCTTGTTGAATCTTTCACATTACAAAGCAATATCAGTAATTATTATTCAAAACCCACTCGATATTTACTTACCCAGTGAACGCGAAGTTTGAAAACACTTGGATTATTCTCATTGATAAATCACGCTCATGATCAGTGTATTTGAGCGAGGTATTAAGAGGATGGCCAAATACATATTCAACTTCATCACCATGGATTACACCCATCCATTGACCCCACATATTCGTACTGGATCTCTGTCAGGTAATCAAACAAATAGAACTTCAGAACAAATTACTTATTAAAAACAAGTGAGAAATTTTTGAATCGAATATTTTTATGAGCCAAGAATATTTAATAAAATCCTCACAAATTGATATAATAACATAAATTACAGGTAATTAGTAGATATAATTTTAACTACTCCAAAAAAAAAAAAAATTCTTTTCTAAGACGCTTGAAATATAGGTTCTAATGGTACAAGACCTTTCTGTCGATTCGTTTGTTTTTTCGATTTTAAATTCCGTAATTCGTTTAAATTTCGTAATGTGTAGGGTCAAGATCAAATGGAGGACTCAGATAATTAGTAAGATAGCTACAAAGGGATCCCCACACGGATCAGTAGCAAGACCAGCATTCTGAAATCTCTGATCCGACGGCGTCTTTAAGGCACTGAAAGAATCACTTGGGGATAAATTCATAGCGTACGCCGATGATCTTCTTGTACTTGTGAAAGATAACATAAATGCGCCTGACAGAAGACAGAACGTCCAAACTCCACGTCATCGAATACGTTGGAGGCAGATTGTTAATGTGATACAAGGCGAAAAGCGCAACGGTAAACCTTCCTTCAGTCGTACATTTTTTATAAAAATCGAAGAACAAAAAATAAAATTTAAAAATACTGTACGATACCTAGGTGTACACTTTGATCAGAAATAGGTGTAACATGCAACTGTCATCAGATCAATGACAAGGTTGGTGCACTTGCCGGGAAACTCAAAAAAGTTACGGGATTTAGCTGAGCTGCTTGTCTTCATAATCTTTAGTCGCTTATATCGTGCCGCCTTCTACTTGATAATGACATACCATCCTGAATAGAGCGCAACGTAATCCTCATATCATTAACCTCCAATTATAGAACAGCCCCACTTACAGGACAGAACTTAATTAAATTTGACTATAAAAAAAAGTTATATTCGATTAGTGATTTCACCGACAAAGTTAAGATACATTCTTTTTTAATTATATAAATTACTATGTTAATATAGGATGTTTCGTTTATTAAGTAAATAAACGAATGACTCGATAAGATTATTTTATCGATATTTTCTCAATATAAAGTTGTCTTTAACGAAAACAATTTCTTAAACAATTATTGATTATTAAAATATTTTGTCAATCAGCAATAATTTTTTAAGAAATTGTCTTTTTTTGAAAGCATCTTCTTTTTTTTAGCTATACATATAGCCGGTTCATAGCCTGTAGTACAAGATATAGTAAAATAAGCCGGCGCTTCACGCCGAAGCCACATTTCTTATAATAATATTTTAGAAAAATGTATATAAGAATATGATTTTTCTAATTTCATCTATTTTTTAGTTTTAATCGTATATTGGCAACAATTTATATATATATCTTGTAACAGGAATTGGCATTTCCCGTGTTATCGGTAATTGTTATTTATAATGATTACGTTTTGTAGAAGCTCACCGCAGACACACATGGGGAATAGTGTTGGCTTAAAGATAAGTAATGCCGTTAGGTTTCGAATTGACCCAGTAGCTCCATATGTAGACCATTTTGTTCGTGTCAACAAACCCCACTACAAAACCGTATCTGGTGTACGGAGAGACGTTGAGAGAGTGGGATTCGGTAGGATTCGTATACCTAGCGGTATCTAAAGGTAGCTAAAGTCTGACAATTATGTCAGTCGTTAGTCGGCTCTCGAGCTGGCCACGGCTCCTACCTGCTGGCTTCCATTGAAACTCGCCAGCAGACTTGGTGCTGGTACACGCTCCCGTAAGCGATTCCCATGTCGTCACCTTGTTGCATAAGCAAGAGTGGTTAAAGCTCTCTATGCCAGAGTAACCTATACACTAGGTGCTGGATAAGTAGTGGTTTTTCTTTATGAGTCCTTGCGAGGCAATTGCCCGAGTAGAAATTCAGATAGGAATCGGATCAGGATCGGATCAGGATAACCTGATTTCAAATCCGGCCCGGATCAGGCATCTGGATCCGAATTGGATCCAGATGTACTGTTTTTTCGTAGGGTTCGGATCAGGATCGGATCAGGCACCCTGATCAGGAAAGAGTAAGAATACATGATCCGGAACGATCAGGATACTGGATCCGATCTTGATCAAGATACTGGATCCAATCCTGATCAGGATACATGATCCAAAATGGATCGAATATCAAAATTGAAAAAAAAAAATTTGACATTTTAATTAGAATTGATTTGTAACTTCTTTATAGATTTCGTCTACGTACATAATTAATGAAAGGGAAAAACCTAAACTAAATTAAACTAATCATGTATGCCCCTAGTGGGATTCGAACCTACGACTGCGAGATTACTAAACTAACGAATTACACGCTCGGCGATGGCGACAAACGAATGATGGGGAGAATTTTTGTCGTATCATAAGTTTCACCCAGTACAATAATTGTATTAATCAAATCAATGTCAATGTAAGAGTATAAATAAAAATAAAAAGATTCTATGAACTAAAATTCGGTAGAATTCATGAAACATTGTATAAAATAAATCATTTTTTTTTTTTACGATTTTCTTGATCCGGATAGCATCAGGTAACCACTATCAAATCCTTAATAGAGATACTGATCAAATCCTGACCAGGGCTTGATCAAGCAAAAAATACTGGACTTTGTTTTTTTTTATTTTACATTTTTCTTGATCCGGATAGCATCAGGTAAACACTATCAAATCCTTAATAGGGATACTTGATCAAATCCTGACCAGGGCTTGATCAAGGAAAAATACTCGACTTGAAAAATACTAGAAAAATGTAAAATAAAAAAAAACAAAGTCGAGTATTTTTACTTGATCAAGCCCTGGTCAGGATTTGATCAAGTATCCCTATTAAGGATTTGATAGTGTTTACCTGATGCTATCCGGATGAAGATGAATGTAAAATAAAAAAAAACAAAGTCGAATATTTTTACTTGATCAAGCCCTGGTCAGGATTTGATCAAGTATCCCTATTAAGGATTTGATAGTGTTTACCTGATGCTATCAGGATCAAGATAAATGTAAAATAAAAAAAAACAAAGTCGAGTATTTTTACTTGATCAAGTCCTGGTCAGGATTTGATCAAGTATCTCTATTCAGGACACGATAGTGCTTACTTGATGCTATCCGGATCAGGATGTCATAGCGATACTTGAATAGGGACTGCATTACGATATCCTGATCCGATCCGGATCCGTGTTCAGGCTACCACTAACAAATTTCTACTCGGGTGGTCGCCACCATTAGCTACCTGATGCACTCGGTGTGTAGAAGACCTGGAAATGATTCTGTAAGACCTTGCGAGGCATCAATCTCTCGATCTCGTTTGACTGGTGGTTAAGCGAGTGAGTTAACCTAAAGTTCAGGATGATCTTGGTAATGATGTACAGCGCGTAAAGATATCATCACGCTCCCGTATATTATACGAAATACAAAAGTATGACGTTCGACAAGCTTTCGTTGTTATCGACAGTTACTTGGTGGACCGCGCCCTTCTACTATTTCTTACTGAGTTAAGCTGCTACCGACTAATCGATTATCGATCATTGTTCTCGTTTTATTTCCCCGGTTGTTGGTTGCCGTCATAACCAGCTGGCTCCCACCTGGTGGTGAGAGAGGAGGGTGGTGAGGAATCCTCGTTGTTACCATTAGCCAGTTTTCTCGCCGATAACGGTCAGGAAATTGGCTATAATCTATATTAAGAAGTCAATCATGATCACTCTTATTATTAATTTGTATGAAAATTGTTGCTAAAATACGAAACTAAAAAAAAAGATAAAATAAAAAAAGTCATATTCTTGTATACATTTTTCTGAAATATTATTATAAGAGTTGTTACTTCGGGGTGAAGCACCGGCTTATCATTCGAGTAGCCCGGGTTCGAAACTGGATTGAAGAACTATTTTTTTTAGGACATTTTATAAATTTTTTATAAATTATATATGAAAGATTTATAAAATTTTTTTATTATATTTTTATGAATATTTCAAAAAATTTTTACAAAATTTTGAGAATTTTTTTGTCGGTTCTTTATGAACCGATTTTATAAGTAAACCTAAAAGTTCTCATTCGTTCAAACCATCCTGAAGTAGCTTCGAGAAGCTAAAAAATTGATAGCTTCAGTTTCAACTCACCTGACTGTAGTTGTCATTTTGAATTGAAGAATAACCCAGCTACGATAGTTTAACGTAATACAAACAAGAACCGATCGATCTAATTTCGCGAGATACAGGCTGTCATAAGGTTTGCCAAGAGTTGTGTGACAAAAGACTGTTTATTTTCGTTCAAGCTATGAATTTATATATTTCAACGTAAAGACGAAAATACTTATTAATAACAACAAATGTTTTTATTAACACTCTCTACTAACACTTCAAAAGTTGGCACAATTTTCATTATCTAGATTCTTATTTTGAGATTTTGAAAACATATTTTTGATCTTACTTGAGTGAAAAAGTAGTAGTAGACTTTCATTCCTCGGTCGGCGAAAAGTTGAGCAAATAGAGTTGATGGACAAATAAAAAAGTAATCACCGACTGCATCAGCAACTGCTTTTTGGTACGCAAGACCGTTTTTTGGCTGTTCCCAATCGGTATACTATAGAAACAAAGAACACATTACTTGGTAACGTTGAAAATGACTTACGTTCAACTGAAGCATATGCAGTAGCCGAAACGTTAATAGCTTCGAATTCAAGAATTTCAGTCATAAACCTAGATGTTTCATTTTTATCATTGTGACGATGATATTTATTATTAATTTTATATTAAAAGAAAAGAAAAGGAAGAAATTTAAAATATTTGAAAAGAAGAAAAAAAAGAGAAAAAAAAAATACATTATATTGTACGAGGGTTAGTTCAATATAATTCGCCAGAGAGCGACCGTTTTGTGCAAGCGCTTAGGCAAAGCGTAATCTTTACCTGGCGTTTGGTTTATGATTTCGAGAGAGATAATTGAGCCTTGGTAGACATTATCTAAACTGATTTTTGGAATCACGGCATACCAACCAAGGTAAATTAAACCTAGACGCTTCGGTGACGAGCTCTAGGTAATACTACGACTTGACCAGTCTAGCGGTGACGTCTGCTGATACCCTGGAACCAAGAACCAAGAACCAGACCCAGATCCTATTCCAGAATACATAGTCTTGCGGTGACGCGGGCTATAATCCAGACCAAGATTCAGGCCGGTCCAGCGGTGACACGAGCTGGTTTAACCCAAAATTCCTTATAGTCCAGCGCTGACGCGGATTACGAGTAACCAGACATCGCATGTGTGAGGATTGACCTGAAGACCGATCAATCGAGGTTTGTCGTGGCTACTTTGGCGACGAGGTGTCGGGACTCTCCTGGGAAGAGGCACTCGAGTATTTGTCGTACAAGGGTGGGACTTCATACGCGTAGCGTCGTAGATTTTGTCACTCATTTACCAGGTTAATTAATCATCGTCACATTTTTCTTGTTATATATGTAGGATAATATAAAGTTAGGAGATATAGGATTTAAATAAAGGATAATTGAACCACGTGATTAATATTTTAAAAAGTAAGACAAAAAGTATTTATTAATTAATAGAAAAAACAAATATTTAGAAATCAAATTATTATTACAAAATTAAAAAATATCGGTTATCTCATTCAGTCTATGTTTATATATCATTCAAGTATTACCCCTCAAGTAACCCGTGACTCTATATACAAACAAAATCTAAGTCCCAGAGAACCCCGAACTTTACTCTATCAAATCTTGTTGCTAACTAACTTTAAACTCATTCACTCTTGCACTCTCGGACCGAATATTCCAGAAAAATCTAAAAAACCCAGCACCCAGAATGTTCTAATTTATTTATTCGTCATGTGTCTTTTTTTTATATTTCCGGCCCTTCTAAAAAAAATAAAAAAGTAATAAAATTGCATAAAAGTGAAACCCCATATTTTCTATTTTATTTTATAGCTTTTCTTGTATTTTCTTGGTCCCAACGTCTCACGGTCACTCATTCATCCATGCATTTCATTGAACATCCCGGCTAGGCCTGCAGTACACGTGACACACACTCTTTTCCTTTATTTTATTTTATTCTTTTATTTTTTATATTTTTATTTTTACCCTTAAAATATTTTCTACTCTATCTCTATGTTACTCACACTCATACGAACCACTCATACTTTATTTTCATGCACCGACATATATTTCATATTGTTATGTACTTTTTTTTATATAGTTAAACGTTTTATTTGGGATTTAATAAATAGTACCACCTTCTTTTTTGGTTATTATAAATATAATTACTTGTGTGACAAATTATTGAAAAATCCTGAACCACCTACCTAAACTGAGCTGGTAATTAAATAATAAAATCATTAAATATTATTATTGTAGTGAACTTGGATGAATTCGTCAAAGTAACTTCGACATATTTTATGCAAAATCATTTCATAATAGACATAAAAGTGAATTGAAGAAGAAATTATTTTTGTCTCGAGACACATTTGGTCATAATCCAAGACGTTTATTTCTTGAAATTGAAACATATGAAACAGTTCATGCAAGTTTTCTTTTGAAATCGTGGTAAGAATATTTTTCTCCGTTTCTACAATATATATGTAAAGTATCGCTTGCGCCGGTGGATAATATACAATCATCGATAAAATTTTGTTTAGTAGATAATTGAAATAAAAATACATAGTCATGAAAGTTTCATTAATTTTTTTGTAATGCGTCAACTTTTAATTCACTTAGATTAAACACAAGCTCTTGTAGAGAGTGGAATATTGTCTTTTCACACCTGGTTAGTTATTTCAATAGTGATGCTGCGATATGACGTTCAACTTATACGGAGCAATATAAAGGTAATAAAGTCAAGACGATAAATCCTATATATTACCCTAATCGACAATATGATAATGGTTTGTTCAAACGTAAATAGAAAAATTCTCAATCAAAATCATAAAACTAATTTAATTCAAAGAAATGAATAAACAAAAAAAATTTATTTATTAAAATCTTATGTTTAGTAGTTTATTCATCTAAACTTTTTAAATATTGGAAGTCATTTATTGTTTGCATTAACATGTATTATATTTTACCATATATTTAGAAGTGGATAACACTAATTTGATGTTTTAAAAATTTGAAGAATTAAAACATTTTTTTATATACCTATATCATCTTTTTTGATTCCCCAATGTTTTGGCAAAAGCGGGGCAAAACGGAATACTTAAAAAATTATTGTGACTTAGAGTAGTGAAGAATGACAAAACAATTTTTTCGTTTTGTCATTTTCTTGAAACACTTCGATTCAAAGGAAAATAAAAAAGCTACTGCAATTTTAAAAGAAAGAAAGTTTTTTCCAATTTTTTGTAGAAGATAAATTGATTGAGCATTGAAATTAAGCAGCCTTCAATGGTTTAATATGTTTGTAAAACATCCTGCTCCAATGTTTAAGTTAAACAATGAAATGAGGAAAATCAAAAAATATTTTCCCACGATTAAATTTTTTTAAAGTATTATATTTTGCCTCAATTTTTTTTTTAACTTTCAAAATTTATTTCGTTCTTTTATTTATTTGCGAAAAAAAATTATCCGAAAAAATTACTTCCAAACATAAATTTTAAATTTTTTAAAATGTTCCATTTTGCTCTGCTGTCCCTTTTATATCCTTAAATGATATAAATATATAATAATTATTAAATATTAAAGTTCTTTTTTTACCTTACATGGTTCAATTTCAAAAAAAGCAAATTCAGTGCATTTTCATTATTTAAATGATTCTTGTTTTTTCTTATTATAAGGCATGCTTTCGAAAAAAATATTTCTACAGGAGCATTTGATTCGCAAATGGCCAAAAAATCTCCAGCTATTTTAGAAAGCGATCTTGTTTTAAATAATCATTGAGTTCTTCTTCTTAACATGAATTTTTTTCTTTCTAGTTACGTGAAAATCACTCATTAAATCATTAAATCATTAGCATCTGCACTATCATCAAAATTAGATTTTTTCGTAATTCCATCATCTCGACATGTTCCAAGGTTTTTCTATTCGTTCATAATATTTCTGTTGTTAAAATATATTTATAAATTTTTGATAATTGACTTTTATTTTCTCTGTCCCAAGTTGCACAGTCAAAAGCTTTGACTTTATATGCCTTGATCTAATATCGACACAGCACAATATATCCAATTTGATTTTTAATATCGCTTCATTAATTTAGCTTGCAAGTCTTTGAAGGCTTTAGTATTCATATCATTCTCATCCTCACTATGTTCAAGACTTCACATATTTCGTCTATTCGATGAAATGAATATTAACATTGACTGACGGAAGTGTAACATATTGGTTACCACCAAGTTTTTTAGTTAGTTGTTCAAACCCAACTGAATATCTTTTCAGCAGTTCTAGTAATCTCCACTCTTCTTATAGAACGAAATAATGAAGTGATTCAACTTCTTCAGCAAATTCAGGAAAAGATTGCTTCATTGTTATGCCAATTTTTATTGAATCGAATGAGCTGTTCTAACTTGTTGAAAGATAGGGTGGTAAACTACTGTACTTTACTTTAAGGTCGATACAGAACGTTTCAATGTTATTTGCTTCAATTTTTTACATAACATTCGTAATTGCTGCAGCAACGAGATACTGGATCGCAAAAGAGACGAAAAATCGGTTACAGGACCTGATCAGGATATCCTGATTTCAAATCCATTCCGGATCCATAATTTGAATCCGAAATGGATCAGGATGGTAATGTTTTTTGGTAAGGTTCGGATCGGAATTAGATCAGGTATACCTGATGTCGTCTTCGGGATAACCTGAGGATACATGATTCAAAATGGATTCAGAGTCTGGATCCAATCCAGATCAGGATACATGATCCGAAATGGATCACAAAAACATTATCATTTTCAAAAAAAAAAAAAAAAAAATTTAATTTAAGTTAAGTTAAGGTTATCCTGATCTAGAATGGATCCGGCAAATGGTATTAAAAAAATAAATTATAGGATAATTTTTAACTGATCAAATCTGGATCTCGATTGGATCAAGATGTCCCTATTAAGGATAAGTTAAGGTTATCCTGATCTAAAATGGATCAGTTTCTGATAGATATACCTGAATAGGGAAAGCTTTATCATATCCTTATCCGGATCAGATCAAGATGTGGTAAGGATACCTGAATAAGCATAACCTTACGCCTTCCTGATCCGATCCGGATCAAGGTTCAGGTTATCTTGAACAAATTTTTACTCGGGTAGCTAGATAGCCAGAAGAGCTAACCAAGCTCATAAGATTTATATCAAAAGACTCGGTAGAGTCTCGCCTCAATTTTTTATTATTGCGAGTTTACCGAGTATATGTATTTTAAGTCAGTGATCCGCGACGTTATCAGTTTTTATTTAATTTATATCTTTCATAATATTGGTTAAAAAAAACAACTAAAAATAGTTTCATTATGTAAATCAATGACTCTCTTTCCAATGAGCCTACTCTTGTTTTTTTCCAACAAGTAGTAAAAAAGTCATAAAGTTCAACAAAAGCCAGGTAACAAATCTTACTAAAAAATAAATTTTCAAAATGAACTGTCCACATTTCTTCGGATACGTTGCGCTAACCACTCGCCTATCCCTTCTCTCGAGTTTTTCGTATTATACATATACAACATGCGTCTTTATCATATCAACGCGTGTGTTGTTGCACAACTACGTCCAACAATTAGATATAGTCAAAAAAAAAAAGTGTCACCGTATAGCATAGCCGTTACACAAGAACTGTCTGCCGCTTGATTTTTATTTTAAATAAAGAATAATAATTGTTTATAAATTCGGGCCATGGATCTAATTATTATTGATTTATTCTTGGTTTACTAAATTTTAATTCGATATGAATCATAATAAAAAGAAGAACCGATTGTTTATGAAGTTTCCAAGTGAAATTAATTTTTTTTTTCTATCAGAACGAATATCTTCGTTTTTTTTTTTGAATTTGTTTATTAAATTTAATATATTTATGATTAATGTATGACAAGAGTTGTGTATCTATCTTTTGTGCATTTGATATACCTTTCACCACTTGATGAAATTCATTTATTTTTAATAAATTACATTGTTTTATTTACTCAGAATATATTGTATTATCAATGTAATAATTTGTATCAAATGTTAAGGTTGACATCTTTAAATTTTGTTGGATATTTCGATTGAATTCTGATGATGGGCTTCTACTAAAGAAATCAGCCACTTTATTATCAGCACCTTTACAATGAGTTATATCAAATTCATACTCTTGAACTAGTAGGTTTCATCTTGCAATACGGTTTGAATGAAAGGTGCTATTCTTTAAAAATGTCAATGCTTGATGATCATTGACTATCTTGAATGGTTTATTGAACAAATATATTCTAAACTTTTTTAAAGAATAGATTATTGCAAGTAATTCTTTTTCTGTTGTTTTATAGTCAATTTCAGCTTTTTGAAGACAATGACTAATTACTGATTTGGAAGACGGATTACTTGTCTTTTAATGCATGTGGTATTGGATATGACCTTTTTACATTGATATCTGTATTTTTCATACATAGTTTATGTTGATGTGAATTATTGCAACCAAGTTTATCAAAAAAAACCTGATTAAATTTATGTAATATTATGTAATATTATATGTATTTAATTGTTTATCTTGATTAATGATAGTTTTACATGATTTATTGTTAATATTATTAACCTCATCATCATAATTGATTTTTTATATTTTACTTCATCTATAACTTGATATATTAGTCTTGATGTTTTATCTTATTCAAAGTTATCATTATCATTAAATATTACTTCTGAATATTGACTAATTTCATCATTGACAATGATTACATGTTCTTTATAATTTGTCATCAAATTATTATTGTGACACCAATCACTACCAAGTAATATATCTTGATTAAATTTGTTTATTATCAGCATAGGATATATTTCTTGATTTTTACCAATTGTTAATGGTATATTACATTGTTGTTTTACTGGTATCATTTTTCCTTGACATGCCATTGCTATTTTAATATTATTGATTGGTAATATGTCAAGTTTTTTTATTTTATTTAAATCAGTGAATATTTGATCATTTATTGCAGTTACTTGACTCCTAGAATCAATTAATGCATTTAATGTGATACCATTGATTTTTACTTTTATTTTTGGACATGTATTTATATCATTATGTTGTA
Source organism: Lysiphlebus fabarum (assembly GCA_011426435.1). Classification (NCBI taxonomy): domain Eukaryota; kingdom Metazoa; phylum Arthropoda; class Insecta; order Hymenoptera; family Braconidae; genus Lysiphlebus; species Lysiphlebus fabarum. Next base: position 35,097 of record WSYQ01000441.1, read on the forward strand.
TTTCAACATGTGTATCATTATCAAGTTTGCCATCTATTTCATCTTTTAATTCATCGACAAAATCAAGAAAATTATTATCTGATACAGTCATTGTATTTATTTGATATTGATGATTATGATCATCCGTTTCTGTATTATCTTGGTCTGATACATTATTCGTATCTTCCACAATGTTTATTTGACGTATATTTTTTGTTTTTCTATCATTTTTTCTTTGATAAAGATATGTACTATTATTATTCGATGGAATTTGATTTATATTCGATGCATGTGTTGTATTTTTGTTGTTATTTTGCCACTTGTTATCACGTTCACCATGAGGAAAATTTTCATGTGTGTTGTTATTGTGATTATTATTACTTCGTTTGCTTGTTTTTTTATTTAGATTAGAATATTGCATGTTGTTATTTTCTTTTTTGTTAGCTTGGATGCGACTTGAATCAAATCTCAATAATGTTATGATTATTTAATCTGTGTTGTTGTAGTCGATCATAGCATTTAGACTCGTTTGTACCATTTGTGGCATTTGGTTCATAATAACATAATTTATCTCATTAACATTCACTGGTGGTTCAATATACTGGCTTTCATTTTGTTGAGATTGAAAATACACTTGATATGTCATACTGTAATCGTACTTTTTATTTACCCATTTGTCTTTAAATTGTTCGTAATTTAATATCTCATTACGTTTAGTTTCATACTATTGTAATATTGGTGGTTCCAGTATGTTTTCAATTTCAGTCAATTTATTTTGATCTATACAATGTTTTTTGATCAAATATTTATCTACATCATATAAATATTTCTTGCATTTGTGTTGTTAATGCATTAACCATTATATGTGCAAAATTGTTTATGTCGTTTATTAGTTGTATTATTTGTTGTTGTTGTTGTTGATGATTTTTCTGTTGCTGTTGTTGCTGCTGCTGGTGCTGCTGCTGACGAATTAATTTCATCATCTCTCGTTTCATTTTTTTCATTTCATTTCTCAGCATGATATTCTCTTGTCTAACCTCCTCTACATTTCCAACATCATCCTGGTTATTTATTTGACCAGTTGCCATTGTGTTGTTAAATATATTCTGAAAAATGTTGTTTTTTGTTTTAATATTAATAAGGTTTTTTCTTACCCCCCTATTTTTGACATCTTTATTGTAATCTGCTCTATCAGGTATTTGCCCATAATTATTCTTTTTTTTATTTTCTCTTGGGTTATACGGGGTAAATACTTGATTCCTTTTTTTTTTTATTGCCCCTTCTGATTGCATTTAATTTATTTATTTGTTTTAATTTAACATTTAAATTATTTATTTGTTTATTTACATTTGACTAATATTTTAAATTTTTTTTTTTTCATTTATTTTGATTTCAAATTTTAAATTTTGAAGACAAAATATTATTTGTTTTATATATTTAATATAATCAGCCAAGTCGAAAGTAATAAATTCAAGTTCACTTCCGATCTACTCTTTCGATTCTTTAAAGTCGAGTCAGTGTATAAATTGAAGTAGTCAAAATAATATATGTTCAGTATTCAACGCGAGTGTCTTCTTTTTAATTTATATTATTTTAATATTTTATTGCTCTTCGTGGTCTAAAGTATAATTTTTGTATACTGTCCATCCGTATTTCCTGCGTGCTAAAATCCCTGTCTAAAATGCTGTATAGCTAGACTATATAGAGGCACAATTTATCATTGAATATATATTCAGCTGAATTATTTATCTCGTGGGTTATTTTCGGGGTATTAATATTACTAATATAATACAACGAATAATATTATATTACGTAGGCGGAGTCTACTAGTATTGAATTCACTACGTTTATTTTAAAAATTGTCACAGCTTCTTTAATAATTAAGATAGAAAGCTCGTATTAGAGTCAAATGGAAGGTATTGAAAAATTCTACAACCAAGAATAAAAAAAAAAAAATTAAATTGTTAATGAATTCATTGTAATCAAAAATAGATAAAAGGAAAATCTTAAACAGCAAATATTAAGAAAACTAAAAACAAATCATCACTGCTAACTTTTGACAGGATATAGAGAGTGAAAAAAACTATCTTTATAACAGTATAAATATTTTTTTCTATTATTAGGAATTTGTTAATTAGTGAAATAACAAAATATGCGTATTTTTATAAATCGCATAACTCTTTAAAAAATCGACTGACATTAATCTTTTTAATTAAAAAATAACTATAAAGATTTTATTTGTCAGTTTCCAATGGTATCCTTGGTTCTCGCAATTTTTATGACGAATTTTATAAGCCTAATAAGATTCCTTTACGTACATTTGTTTATTAAATATTCATGTTATAAACAATGTCTATTTTCAATTTTTTTTGATGTTTTTTTCAAAAAAAAAAATGTGCGCATGCGTCAAACTTCTTTTCCGGCCATTTTTTTTTGGCTTTCTCGATAAAGTAGTTATTTTCATTGTTTACATTATATAAAAAAAAAAAAATTGCCAAATAAAAATTTTATAAATTAAGGTCGAAAGTAAAAACCAAAGGTGAACCATGTTTAGGTCCGAGAGGGCGTCTATCTACCTATACTTAAAAAAAATATATTTAGTGCCCCAACATCCCAAATCTATTTACTATACTGTTAAACTATCGTTCGTTGTGTGGAAATTCGTCTATCCATATAGACACACATACTACCGTAATCGAAAAAAAAAATGATCGTGAAACGTTGCAATCACGTATACTCAGTTGTGTGCTTGGAAGAATATGAGACAGCACGACGAATAAGTGAGAGAGTAAACAGAAGGCTTGTCGGATAGAATTGTGATGACAGCTATGAGCCTTGTGATTTAGAAAAATTTGAGCACCAAAACTTAAATATCTCTTGAAATGCACTGAAGAAAAGGTTCTATATAGGCTTAAAAAATTCGTATTAAAAAGAAGTATAAAATGATAGTAAAATTAGCGATTTATAATAGATATTGTTTTAGCTACAAGCGTAAATGTGTGTACCATCCCTATCCCTGTGTGTTAAAGTTGTCAACTTCAACATTAATTATCTAAAAAACAAAACTCAATTAAATTTTGAAAAAAATTCATCAAAATAGATAATTATTCAGGCTTTCATTTAAGCCCAAAAAATCAAAAATATAATAACGGGAAATTATCTTTACTTTCGACCTTAAAGTATTAAAGAAGAATGTTTTTAACAAATCTGTTCGTTCAGTTGAAAAAATTGTAAATTTAACACTTTATTTCTTGTATATTTTTATTGATTTGATTATTGAAAAAATCTCAAAAAATTATGAATTATGATCATTCAACATTATCATTATATTACATCATATTGAAAATGTAGTTTTTAATTTTATCATATAAATATCAAATAAAGATCAATAAAATATCAATAAATTGTGGTTTTTCTTTTTATTTTTTTTTTTTCAACAGATACAATTGCTAAAAATTGTTATTTGTGTTATCCAACCTGGTTAACATAAATGGTCAATATTTATTCATTTACTAAAACTACTGTAAGATATTCAACATTTATACTATTCATGGACAAAAAATAATTGAATTAATCAGAATAATTGACTTAATACCATCATTGAATAATACCATTATTAAGTCAAAAGAATTAAGAAATTAATCGAGATAAACTTATATAAGTTTATAAAAAAATCAAAATATTGATGGTTTTGAAAAATTACAGAATAGAATATTATAATTAATATTTGGAAAAATAGATGATTCATTGATGATGAAGTTTTTACACATTGAGTCACAACATGACATATAAATGGTACACAATGTAAATTATAACATGTAAATTTTTCCTTTTGTGACTAAATGTGCCTTGGTACCAATCTGATGGATTTGATATGAAAAATATTCTTTCTACTAAACAACTTATTTGTTATCGAAAAATTTACTGTCAATAAAATAATTATGATAATCAGATGGATTTCAAAAAACAATAAAAATTTCAGTTGGTGTAATGCTTTTCGATTTATGATATTATAACAACATATGATAATCCAACTAATACTCAAAAGCTTGATTTACTTTTATAAATCAAACGAAATATTCGGAATTTTTAAATATCAAAATTATGATCAAGACAAGTGTACAGAAATTGAGGAACAAAATACATAATATATTGATCATTGTTTAGAATCATTTTTTCATAATAAAATAACATTTGTTGCTGTAAAAAAATTTTTTTAAATAAAACAAAATTATTACGTTATAATAATATTATTATTTATCACATGGTGATTATATTTTCAATACATACTATTGTATTAAATTTTTTTATTGTTGTTCGTTTTTAACTCAATTTGATCAATCAGCATTTTGTTAATTTAATTTCGACATCAAAATATATAACAATCTATAAGGTTATTTCACTTAGATATATTTTGTTGTTAATTTTCTATTTTTTCATTGTTGAATTTCATAATTTTTTTTCATAATTTATTATTTTTTTTTTGTACAATATTAATAATTATTTTGTTTACAAAACTTAAACATGTGACAAATAATATACATATTCTATATGTATTAATAACATAATGATGAAAATTTATAATTAATAATCACTTAAATAATTGTAACGACAATATATCGATTTATAAATAATTTGATGACTAAATCAAACATTTACCGAAAAAAAAACAAACAAATAATTTTTTATAAATCAAATCAATATTCACAAAAAAAATTGGTATAATATAAAAATATTTAAAAAAAAGTAATGTATCAATAGATATTCCTTATTTTTCAATATATAATGAACATTGTATTTAAATATTTAAACTGATTAAATAAATCTGCAAGCTTTTTAATGAAAAGAAAAATTAAAACAAAAAAATTTGTATTTTGTTGTTCGACGACAAAGGTCCGAATAGGGCTTCGCCGGAGTTTTGAAAATTTTCAATTTTCAACAGGGAACGCGTTCGTTACTAATTTTTATTTAATAAATTCATTACATCTGCTTCTCTTAACTCATTATCAGTATATAATTATAAAATGACCATGATAATATATAATTCCGTATTTTTTTATTAAATATTGTATTACCATGTTTATATAAATAATCTCAAAAAAAGACTCGAAATATAATATATAATAAAGCTTCTATTTATATGTAAGAGTATGCTGAAAGTATGAATTAAAGTATTTCATGAATAAAATAATAATATTTTTTTATTTTCATACGATCTTACGACTATGAAACGTCAAGAGCACATTGATTATTTGAGAATATATATTGAACACAACTACGAAGTCCTGATTAGAAAGTTCTACATGTAAATCAACTTAAAATTATTTCTAACTAAATATTTATTTTCCTCATAATATCAAATTGATTAGAACTCTTGTTTTCTTCACGCTGGATGTCCAAATATTTCAAAAAAATTCCCTCTCACAGATCTTGATCAAAGTAGGCTTATTTTTAAAGGGCAATAAAGATCTATTTTATTAATTTTTTGTGTAATTTTCTATCACGTTTTATCCGAGATAATTAGGGTCAAAGTTTACAACAATTCAGCTTTTTAACACACAAGTGAAGAGAACATCGGCACGTGTCCACTTCTATTGAATAAATGCTCCCACAGAAAACCTTCATTTTACTACAGCTTATACTGCTTCAAACTACGAAAATTATAAAAAAAAATTATCAACTTCTATCAGGAATTGTAAAAATTATTAATTAATTCATGCAAAATTTGACGCTCATCAGCTGCCGAAGAATACATAGAAAATGCAAACTTTTAACCTGCAAATTTTTTCCAGTTGAATCTGGAAAACTAAGGATGGAAGGAGGCAACTCTGTGTCGAATAAAATATTTGCAATAATACATACTGTTATTACAACTTGACACTATGAATTCAATAGATGTTTCCATTATTAACTATAGACAAAGTTTATTGATGCAAGGGTCAGAAAGAGGTTAATGATGCTAGCAGTATTTGTTTTGTGGATTATCACTATTTTATTAATTTTGATTAATTTAATTTAAAATTGTGCTTGTGAAATTTAAATAATTAAATTATGTACACTAAATAAAGTTTTGGTTTGTTGTAATTAATGTTATGTTTATTCCGTCAAATTTTGACTAGACTCAATGCGTCTCGACGGTCAAACGAGAAGTGTCGGTCCCTCGCTTTTTTAATAGATGCTTGAGTTTCCTTTTTTTTATTTTTTATTCCATTTTATTTTTTCTAGTTTGAGGAACCAACTTTCCCTTCTTTTATGAGGATGTAACGGAAAAAAATAACAAAAAATACAATTTTACATTTTTTATATTTTTAATGTTTTATGCTAGCCTTCTATCGAGACCGTATTTAATTGTAAAAAAAAATCGATTGCAGCAAGTTTTTATTTGTTTACGTTTCGTTTTGGCGAACGTAAAACATGCCTGAATCGTCAAGCTAATGTCCAAGGGTTCTTAATGATTTTTCTTGCCACATCTTCAATGCCACATTTTTCCTTTGTTTGCAGATACATAAGAGTACACATCATCATAGAACCTGAGCTTGTCATTGGAAATACTATACGTATACAGAAATATATCTGTATATCGATTCACAATGTATTACAGTGAGATGCATCAGGACCTCAGATGATAGCTCTGCTCTCTTTTGTTAATCGCTCACTCCAACGCGTAAGCGTGACAGGCGGACTTTTTTCTTGTTTAATTTTTTAGGTTTGTATGTTCCGATGGATCAGTATTGCTGATTTTCAATATGAGTTAAATATCAATGAGGACAATTGTTTCTAGTACTCATTATGCTGATAAAAGCTGAAGATAATAAACTTTATCAGGTATATCAAATGATTATGATACAGATTAATCCCAGTATTACGTTCAAAAAAAATATTAGAGAAACATTCAGTTATATCAGAGACAACAACATAAAAAAATAAACATGCTGATAGATTCGCTAGTTTACATAAATTTTGAAAATTCAGTGACAAAACATTCACAATATCGTCAGTTGAACAAGAAATCATTGATTGATTAATGTTAATTTTATCTAGTAGAGCTGGATGACTCATTAATGATAAATTTTATTGCTCAATAGCAAAATCATTTTATTACACATCAGTGCAAGACGTAAAAACACTGAAAATATTCAGATCACTATTACTAAAAATTTCCATATAAACATAATTACTTAATTTACATAAACCAGAATCATCACTTGCACTTTATCTCAATCCACTAAGTTTAAAAGATTTCTATTTTTCAGTACGATTATCACAAAAAAATGTGATGTTATATTGATTGATAATAATAACGATCCATGCGATAGTATATTAACTGATCTTGGTATTATTATGGGTGAATTTCCAGCTCATATTATTATTTTAGAATTAATAAAATTTTTTATTAATAAAGATAAAACTCTTTCGATCACAGAATAATTTATGTGATAGTATATTATTTCATAATACGAATCAAATTCTCGAATAAAAACAAATGCTGATGAAATAATGTGGGCTTAAAATAATTTCTTTGAAGTACGTGTATTGCGTGACATTGATTCACTTATTTATGTTATTACGAATAGACTTGATAGATTTAGTACAAATAAAGTTGATAGTTCCTGCTATTTAAATTGTGTTATGCACACATTGTTTATAATACTAGATTCTATAAAAAAATATGTTGAACAATCAATGAGTATATTCAATTTAGTAAATTCGGTATTGGCTTATCATCTGGTGATTATTTAATTGAATCAAATATTAAAAATAATGATAACTATAATCGTCAAAGTATATCACCAAGATGTTCAAAAATTCAATATAATTCTGGTTTTTCATCATATCCTCAACAAAACGCACAAGCATATTTTTTACATTCGATTAATATTATTGTTCGTCATGAAGTCAATAAATTTGATTCAGTTGATTGTGTTACAAATAAATGAAATATCCGTTGGCTATTATTATATTCGTAAAGTAATTGATTTTACTCAAATGTTTTTTAAAAGTAAGCCTATATATTAGTCAAGCCATATAGCGTCATCGACAAGGATTCTAGCACATGGAAGTAACAGACGAAGAGAATTTTAGATTATATTTAGATAGAATCATTTGGATTTAATAATTCTTAAAAAAAGAAAATGTAACAATGAGTTTCTCTTGACACTCAATTTGATGCTTTAAATTGAGGAAATGGTAAGTGATAATAAGTCACAGATTCTAATGTTTAATTTATCACAAAAAGATTAGATATAAAACAGTTTAATAAAACGTTTATATGGAATAAAATAGGCTTGTCAACTAAATTATTATTGTAATTTACAATGTTGATAATTATTTTAATGCGTGCACAATAAAATTACCTTACAAAAATGTATGTTGAGCTCCAAAGTGGTAGCGTTGAAACATTTATTGAAACACTAATTTTAATTAAACGTATTAAACTATTTTGTTGTTTGATTAATAAGGTCTAGTTAGGTTGTTTAAATTTAGTACATTGAAAAATGAAAAATCATGAACATGATGTAGTAAACCTTTCCTGTGTATTATATCAAAACCGTACTACATCAGCCCAAAAGCCCATCTTCTGAGTCCTTCGAATTACGAAGCCAGCGCAAGCTGCTAGGATCGTTGATGATCGTGAACTTGTAACCTGCCGGGCATGCACAATACTTCTTGATAGCCTGTCATAACTTTCTAGCCTGTCGAGAGGATTTTCGATAGGTAAGACTGAGACACATCGACTCTTCTGGCTTACGTGGAGGTAGCCAACTGTAATTCTACCGGAAACTTTGGTAAAAATAATAAATAAAGACTAGTAGCTAATAATTTGACGAATAAATTGAACTATTTTAAAGACTTAATCTGATTAATTTCTATTGTTACGATTTCTGATAAATATAAAATATAATATAAGTATCTCGAAGAATATTACATTCTACAATCGAGTACTATTTGCATCGTTTTCCAGTGAGAGCAGGAATTAATTAACAATTCATATAGCAAAAAGGGACACTTCAATTTTATAGATTCTTTTGGTTGGCTTGATTTATTGTGGACTTTCAAACCTATTAACATGTCTGGGTGCGATCTTTATTTATATTTTTTATCATTTCTCTAGTGTTCCAAGCTCTACGAGAATTGTTTAAAAGTATGAAACAGATAATATAATAACTAGAAGTAGATTTTTTATATCATCTGAGTTTTTTATTTAATTTTTATTCATTTTTATTTATAAAATGAATGAATATAATAATAGATTTGTATTGTTCAGTGTTAAAAATTATTTAAATTGATTAAATTGTTTGATCTATAAAATTATTTTCGGAATATTGAATTGAAAAGCGACTCTTTAATAAAGATAATTATTTCAAAAAATTGCTAAATGCATAAAACAGGTAACAGAAAAATAATACGAAAAGTAAAAAAAAAATAAATAAATACATTCATTTTTTTGGATCTAAAAAATTGTGCAGTAGCAGTACCAGTTATGGATAAAATTAATAACGAATAATTATAATGCATGAATCGTCAAATGTCAAATTATCAACATTAACTGCTCCTTTTTGCGACAATATATGATGTTTTCTTAATTTTTTTACTGATTTTCGGATAAAAAGTATTATATACGACAAAGATTATCGGAGCCGTATAACAATTGGCTTGGATATTTTACTTCAATTTGGAATTAGACATTCAAGTTTTTAGTTATGATGCTCGTTGTAAATTAATAAGAACGATGTGAGTTATCATGATGTTATTAACATAAAAATATTGACCTGGAATGCAATGGCCTCTCTTTCAACAGCTGTCATATTTTTGAATATGGTATTGATGATTGTTATGAATTTCTCACGCTTCAATGAACTTGGCTGATCCTTCTCGAAGTAATCGATAAAGTCGTACAAAACAAAGTAAGTTCCTGAAACAAAAAGAAAAAAATTAAATAATAAAATTATAGATATTTTGTACTTATGTCAATTTATGGTTATATAATTGAACTTGTCTCCTTAACAGTTTATGGCATGGGTAATAAAAGTGCTCACAGAAGGATTTTTTCGAAATCTGCCAGCAAGATTCAAATAACCACGGTCACTATTTAATAAGGACAACATTAGTTTTCTTTTTGTAAAGCAGTCAACATCTTCTTTTTCACGCATTATTTATTCGGATTAAAACGTTCGTTGGAATGCATGTGTCTGGTATTAATTCGTGAAGAAGAAAGATCATGATTGGCCTAAAGCTACTAAGCTCGAAGTAGCAAGTTTTTGCTCATAGACGCAGAAGAAGTAGCGGCACGTATGTCCTGTTTCAGTAGAGCATAATTCAAATAAGTTATTAGTTATTAAGTTATTTATCAAATGCCATATGCAGCCCTTGGAGCGCAGATAAGAGACGCATCTAGTAAAACCTGTGAGCTATGGCACGACGGAACTATCCGAGTAATTTACGCAGGACGTATTTAACTATATCCCAGGTAGGAATTCTCATCATTTCACAAGCCTCAATAATCTAAGCTTGTGTCAACCCTGTGGATTTTGATTTTACTGGTCTTACACGGGCTTTGTAGTACAACCGTGTGTTCAGCTGGTGCCTATTGTCTTACCAAGCCTAACACGAGACTTGAATTATATGGATGCGCATATATTGAATTTGAAAAAAAAAATTCAGTAATCTAATGTATGAATCGTACGAAAATTATAAATCATTATATTTAAACTGTCATAACAGGCTTTTGCAAAGAATGTGTATCAGTTCCGATAGGATTTATTCTTATAAAAAATTTTAACTATGACTCTCATCAATATCCCGATGGTTGACATGATAGTGCATTGGATGGCGATGTCGGAAAATGGTCCCGTGGCAACCGGCTGTGAGGGTCGAGGATTATCTTTGATTTTGGATTTTCAACGATTCGTAGTATTTCTTATAAATATGCTAGTTTAACCAAGTTTATTTTACCTAATTTTTTTGTTTTTCAAATTAATGTCGAATTTTACTCAGGCCTAGCACTATCCAGCTATATGTAGTATATGTATCCATATGAATATATGCATAAGAAATAAATATCTATTATAAAAAAAATTGAAATTAATAGAACAACAAGAATGTCATAAATTTAGATATAAAATATATCTATATATGTAGGTAGAAAAAAATAAAGATAAAATTTAGCTATTTTAACCAATCACGCGTATAAAATTTCACCTTTATCTATTCTTTAGCCTGTGCAAGTAAATTAGTTATATCCTCCTCCTTCACAAGGATAATCCTCACTCACAGGGGTAAAAAATATTACCCTCCTTGTCTATTTTTTAGTCTATATACATAACTTTGCTATATACTACCTCTAAACAGGAATAATAAGAACTATTACTTAAAAAAAAAGAAAACTTGGAAAAAAAAAAAGTTAATGGTAAAAAAAAACTAAGTCCCTCATAAACTCGGTAAAACTAGGCATATTTATAAAAAGCACTACGAATCGTAGAAAGGCCACAATCAAAGATAATCCTTGACCCTCTCTGCGGGGTGCCACGGGACCAATTTTCTATGCGACCATATTGACAAATTAGTTACAAAAGATCAAATGTATTTTTTCAAGGCTCAGTTTCAACCAACGAAACGCGTTTTAATTTGTACAGGTTGTGCAGATAATTATACTGATAGTGATGATAATAATAATCATAATAATAATCCTAATAGTGATAATAATCATATTAGTTATGTTAACCATATCAAGAGACTAGGTAGTTTTGCCTCAACTTTTCAACATTGCGAGCTTACCAGGTATATTAGTTAAAAAAAAAAACTAAAAAAAGTTTAACTATGTAAATCAATGACTCTCTTTCCAATGAGCCCACTCTTGTACTTTTCCAACAAGTAGTAAAAAAGGTATCAAGTTCAACAAAAGCCAGGTAACAAATCTTACTAAAAATAAATTTTCAAGCTGAAATGTCCACATTTCTTCGGATACCTCGCGCTAACCCCTCGTCTATCCCTTCTCCCGGGTTTTCGTATTATACATAAACAACAAGTGTGTATATCATATCGAGGCATGTGTTAGTGCACAACTACGTCCAGCAATTAAATATAATTAAAAAAATAAAATTGGAATCGTATAGCATAGCCGTCACACAAGAACTGTCTGCGGCTTGATTTTTTTTTCAAATAAAGAATAATAATTGTTCATGAATTCAGACTATGGATTTAATAATTATTGATTTATTCTTGATTCTATAAATTTTAGTTTGATATGAAGATTAAAAAAAAAGAACCGATTGTTTAGTTTCCAAATGAAATTAATTTTTTGTTCTATCAAAATGAGTATCCTAGTTTTTTTTCAATGAGTACTGGATATTTATAGAAACAAACCACGGATTTTGATGATTGCCAATTTATAAATACTCATTTATTCTTTGTTTTCTGAAATTGAATTTAATAAAAACTAAAAAAAAAAAAAAAAAAATTTGACCATTGTTACAAGCGAGATTAATTTTTTCACTATTAAACTGAGTATCTCTGCTTTTTTTTAAAAATAATAATACCGGGTTAGCTCAATTAAATAGAAAGAAAGAAACTATAATCTCGCTTTTGAAGTATACACATCTATGTTTATTTATTCTAGTATAATATTATATACCTTTATAATAATTTAAACTTAGAAAAAAAAAAGAATTTATTTGCCAAAGTCCATTGGTAAAACTTGGTAAAACTAGGCATATTTATAAGAAGCACTACGAATCGTAGAAAAGCCAAAATCAAAGATAATCTTTGACCCTCATCGCGGGGTGCCACGGGACCATTTTCCTATGCAGCCATTTTATTAATTTTTACCTTATTTATATTTATATAATTGTTACTGAACAACTATGGATAACTGTTTTTTATTGTAAACAGAAAAAAAAAAACGGTACTAACATAAGTAAATGATGTAGTAAATGAAAACCCGGAGTAATTTATAGTAAAAACATTAGAATTTATAAATACTCGGAATCCTTTTTTTTTTTTTCATTGTAATAGTGAATACCGATCATTGTAAAGTATTAATAACTATGAATTATAATTATTTATACAAATTAAACAAAATAAGTGAAATATTAATCAAAACAAAATCACATATTCATGTACTCAAAAAAAGCCTCAATTTTTTTTTTTTATTATTTTCTATTTTTAATAGTGAAAAAACGTGAATTGAAAAAATATCTAAAAATTTTGGAGTATAGCGCTGCATACGATGTAGCTAAGAAAAAAGAAAAAAAAAATAATAATGATTTTTTATTATAATGTTATTAACACAATATAACTGCTATTTAAAAAAAAAACGCCTCATTTTTTTCTATTTCTTCCTCTATCTAGCGAACAATGCAGCTTTACATTCCAAAATTTTCAGATATTTTTCCAATTCACGTTTTTTCATAATTAAAATTTCAATCCTTTTAAAAAAAGTGTGTGTGTGTTACCAGTACGCGCGTGGAAAGTCAAACTTTTTCGGTATTCGACCTTTTACAAAAATAAGATCAAATTAAATTAAGATAATATAAGATTAGATTATTAATGAAAATTATAACATCAATATTAATATTCATAATATCATTAATGATAATATGAATAATATAAATAAAATAATATCAATGAAAGAAATATGTTAATACCATCAACTATATTTGACTTGTCACGAAAAGATACTATAAATGATTATAATGAAAATAACATCAATATTATGAATAATTATATTCATATCAATATTAATATTGACAACAATAATATTATAATCAGCGATTAAAAAAGTGAATAACTTAGTTGATAAAAGTTTGGACAGTAATATAAATAATAATATCAATAATATTATTAATAGAAGAATCAATCATTTTTATATCGATAAAAAAATAAATATTACATGGAAGTTATAATTAATAATAACATCAATAATAATACTGATAATATAAATAATATAAATAAAAATATTATTAACAATATTAGTAAATGAATCAATAAAAATATGAAAATGATTGAAAAATATAAATGTAATATGGATTTTAATATTAATGATAACATTATTATTAGTATTCATGATATAAATAATAATATCAATAATATTAGAATTTTTATCAATAGAAATATGAATATGATTAAAAATATAGATATTATTTGAGTTTTAATATTAATAATAGCATTAATATTAATAACAATAATATTATTAATAGGTATACAGATAATAATGATAAGATAAGTAATTATATGAATGAAAATATAGATTTAATTGGAAAATATAAATATTAGGGATAATGTTAGTAATTCTATCAATAGAAATATGAAAATGATTGAAAAATATAAATATTATATGATTTTTAATATTAATAATAACATCAATAATAATATCAATATTATAAAAATAATATAAATAATAATATTAATTATATAAATAGGAATATTAATAATAATATTAGTAAATATATCAATAGAAATATAAAAATAATAATAACTATAATAATAACAGAAATATTAATCATAATATTAGTAATTATATCAATAAAAATATAAAAAATATAAATATTATTTGAGTTTTAATATTAATAATATAATATTAATATTAATAAAAACATCAATATCGTCATCAATATCGATATTGATAATTTAAATAGAATAACAATATAAAAATATAAAATAGTGCCTATATATATTACATAAATTATTCAAAAGTGATTTAATTTCTACCTCCTGTAAAATTCTCAGAGTTTTTGAACTGGTCATTTAAAAAAAAACTACTTTTGAAAATTTTGTCGTAATTTTCAAAAAAAAAAAAAAAAAATAGAAAAAAATAGAAAAAAATTTGGACTTAAGTGCCCTCGGGGGGGTTGATATCTATTTATAAATAGAATACCTATGAATACATATAATAATAAAATTTGATCTGCTACCTTATAATAATTGTTAGGCGTTTAACGAATATTGTTGGACCGTAAAAATTGTTGTGCTGTTTAATAAAAATTGTTAAACACATAATAAAATTTGTAAGAAAAAAAAAAAATAATTTTATAGGTTTAACAATTTTTACGAAAAGTCAGTTTTTGGTCACCTTCTTACTGTGCCTGCACAACAATTTTTATTGGAAATTTTTTTCAGTGTGTAGAAAAAAAATCATTTGAAAGAGGTTAAAAACACTTGGTCAAAAAAAAAAAATTCTTATGATGAAAAACGAAAAAATTCTTGCTTATATATTTTTTTATATTTGAATAGATTATTCTAAACATTAATACATAATATAAGTAAAGAGATTCATTATAAATAACACATAAAGTTCAATTTAAAAAAATTAAAAAATTGTGATAAGATTTTGTTTTCCCTATTCAATCGAAATATTCGCTAGAATGAACTCGATCTGGTCATAAATTTATAATCATGGTTCACATCTTGGGCTTATGGAAATGAATGAATAAATAAATAAACATTAAGCTGTACATAAAGCCCTGCTATCTAGCTCTGTAAAATATTCAAAAGTCTTTAAAGCATATTTGGTTCCCTTCAAAACGAGAGTGTCTCAATTTTGAACAATGTTACGATTCTTTCGTAACGTATCGGTTATGTTGAGACAAAAGTGTTTGAATTTTTCGTTTTATAGAATAATTAGTTTTGTCGGTAACAAAGTGTTTAAATTTCAGACAATATTACGTCTTGTTTTGCTAGATATTTCGGTCCGTTGAAGACTCTAATAATTCTACTGAATAATTCTAGATTTAGACATTATTAGGATTCGTTCATAACATGAATGGCTTTGTTAAAAACCAACGTGTCTGAATTTAACAATTTATATTTCCAATCAGATATAATTTCAGTATATTTCAAATATGGATGTAAAAAGAACATTTTCAAATAAAAATCTAATGTCCATATCAAACTGTTGAAATGTATATATATAATATTCCCTTTTTTTTAAAATTATATAAATTATTCTGGAATAAAGCGTATATATATAATACGTATGTCGAATTTGGCTAGAATTCACAACGTTGCGCCCGTTTATATTTTTGTAAATATGAGACCCGAGCAAAATATAATAAATATCGACACACTAGCGGCCAATTAGATCTCCGAAAAACAACAACAGTGTTAAACTAATCCAATATTTCTACACTAGAAAACGCTGTGATTGGTCATTAAGTAAGTTCGACACACTTGGTTAAATCCCTTCTTTACCATCGTTTTTACTTCGATCTCGAGCGTAGTCGTACATTTTCGTAAACGAGAAGACGAAAACACGCGAACATACACGAACTTTGTTTAAATAAAATAGATGAGATTTGTTAAATTGCTCAAGCATGATTTGATATATGTTAAATTTAATAGTTTTATATAAATTATTAAATAAACCATTATTTATAAATTTTATTATCATGTAAATTATTTGTTGTTGTATTTTTTAATGATGAAAATGCATTTATAATAATAATAATAATAATAATAATAATAATAATAATAATAATAATAATAATAATAATAATAATAATAATAATAATAATAATAATAATAATATGGGTCAATCCATATATAGACTTTTTATTTGTCCCACGAGCTTATATGAGAAAAACAATGTTGTGCTCATAACTTTTGATGAGGTGCAGAAGAGTTGTACTGAAACGATTTCAATTGCTAGCGGAAGAGGCTTGTTATTCTCTCAAGCAGAACCAACTAATCAATAATCGCTCTGTCCCTGATCGTTGTCTCTATCTGACAAGTTAGCACTCCTTTACGATAATATTCACATCATTATTCGTTTTCTTGAATATCGTCTACTAAAATAAAGAAATTAACAATTTTTGCTGAGTTGAGAATAAAAGTTTTATTCTAAATATTTGAAGCGATATGAGCTTGATACTTATGTTACAATGTGTGTAAATTAACCAGGAAATTATATTCGTTAACCAACTAATGTACTCAAATGTATTTCAAAAGTGTGCCTGTATTTTAGTCTAGCGATACAGTAATAATAATAATAATAATAATAATAATAATAATAATAATAATAATAATAATAATAATAAATAAATAATAATAATAAATAATAAATAACAAATAATAAATAATTCTTACACCTAGTTCTGCGGTACAACTCCCAATCGATATTAGCCCGCACTGAAACCTAAATCCCGAAACAAGGACGAAAGGGCATATTTCACCCACTTCCCTCGTGACCTCTTTAGTCGCTTATTGACCTGAACTGTCGTCAGTCGTGAACTGAGAAAAGACTGAAGCATATTTTCATATCTGTTTTGTATTTTTAACTTCGCAACATCACGTACAATTTTACATTGAGCAAGTGTTAATGTTTTTTTTTTATTTGTTTATCCATTATTTTTTTATAACCTAGTAACTGCAGTGGAATTTCCTTGAACTATGAGTTTGGAAATGTTTCAGCTAGAGCTTTTATGACTGATTTTCCGTGTTTTGAAGACTTGATCTTCTCGAAACGCAATAGTTTGATAATATATCATATTTTATGCTATAATACTTAATTAATTTATTAGAAAAATCATAATAAACTCAATATGGAAAGCTAATAAAAATAGATTGAAAATGATCGTTGAAAAAGAATTATAGTGATGATAAAAATGCATAACGTCGTCACAGTCATATAGCAATAGATATTATGTAACTAGAACGTGAAGTAGGTGATTCTTGCACGATTTGGAAGGTCGCAATATAAGTTACCAGGAGTCGAGGAACGAGCTGAAAGTTTGTCGAGAACGACCTGGTGACGAATATGACACTATAAAAGTCGTGGAGGATCACCTTCTTTACGTATTAGTTACATACAATATTTTTTGATACGAGGTTTGTAATATAGACGCCATGATGCGCCAGTATAGTGCGTAAAAAATACTTCAAAGTATACTTTAAAAAATACTTACATGAATCGTGCGGAAAAGTATTTATTTATATAACAGAATGTCAAAAAATATAGTGTTCAATTAGTACGTGAAGTAGGTGATTATTACCGGATTTTGAAAATGTCTATACGAGTCACTAGGAGTCGAGGAACGAGGTATTATCCTCTCACGTTATACATTCCTTAGCTTAAATACTCTTTAGTATTTATCTGAACCTTAACTACATCCATCAGCGTTATATATATTTTAACTGTATTTTCTTACCACTCATGTTCAATAAAAATTAACTGCATTATCTATTTGTTAGCTGTTATCCTCCTTAGCAATTATATGAACCTTATAGTTGTACTACCAACTGCGTGATGTAATAAAAATTACCCGTATTATCTATTTCTTAGCGAATATATGAACCTCTGCTGTATTTACCAACCACGGGTATTTAAAAAAAATTACCCATGAACTTTTTTTTGACAATAATCGTATTCTCAGTAAGAGCCTATGTTAAAATTTTTCAATTTCAAAAATTAATAAAAGAAGAATGAGCCTCGAAACGATTGCTCAAAAATTACAGAAAACTTATCCTTATTTCACAATTATACTGCTTGAATTTCATCTCTTTCTCATAGTCGGAAAAAAATCATTCAAATCCTTTAACAATCTTTGTTTTAAATACTGTATAAGAATCAATGTCAGACTCATCAAACTCAGGAAGGAATTCTTGGGTTTGATGCCTGTGTCAGGCTTAGGCAAAGGTTGTGTATCAGGCCTTGGTAGTTGAGGCTTGTCTCAAACCTGGGCCCATTAGTTTTACCCCGCCTCACACGTGCCTCGTTAAATCAGGCTTGTGTCAAGTGTGTATTTTTGTTTTTGCCCAGCCTCACACTAAGCCTCAATTTGTTGCAAGCTTATGTATTTTGATTTCACCGGTTTTACACTAATCTCGAAACACAATCTTGTGTTAAATAAGTGCACACTAACCTTAACATGAGATCTGAATTGTGTATATATTGAATTTGAAAAAAAAAATTTAGTAATTAAATAATGAATTGTATAAAAGTTTCAAATTGAAATTATTATGTTTTGAATATCGTGTCAGGCAATGTATCAGTCTCAGTGGGATTCATTTATATATAGCATTTAAACCATAACGTCATCAATACCTCGATAGTTGATATGATAGCGCATTGAATCCCGCGTAAGGGACCCAAGATCGATCCCCTGTCGTGGCTCCATATTTTCGTTTATTAGTTATCCTTTAGTTATCCGCAAACATAAATGTTATAAATAATTAAATATTAGTATTAATTTTCTTTCATTTTTTATTAAATTTTTCGTATAAGCCTGTGTCAAGGCGGAGACACAGGCCTGTGCCAAGCCTGGAACTCTAACCTGGAATCCTAGCCTGACACTGGCAAAAAATTAGTGAACATTCCAGTCAAAAGCCTCAAAGCCTGAAAATCAGGCTCGTCCCCGTCATCATTCCCTACCTCGGGAGTATTTAAAAAAAAGCTACTTTTTTTTACATGAAGAGTATTCCAGAGTCTTTTTTTAAACAAACCACTGTTGACTAAAGTATTTATGATCAATGTTATTAATTTTTTTTAAACCAAGTATACACCGAAACAACGTTCCTGCTGCCAGCACGGTCTACTGTACCGCTGATGGTAGACCGCTACAGCAGCGGGACGTCCAGGTAAATCAGCAGTAAGCACCCGTATATTTTCAGTGAGTTGTACTGCAAAAGCACTGCTGTAGCAACTGAATACGTGACCGTCTATGCTATGCGCAAACATAACCTTGTTAAATGACTGTTCTGTTTTGACAGTTTTTTTTGTTTATTTTTAATTTGAATTATATTTGTGATTTTAATTTTATTTTTCTTATATTGTGGCCCAATTCCAGACGACAAAAGTGAAGTTAAAAAAAAAAAGAATATACATTTTTTAAAGCTGTTCAAAAAAGCTTTAATATGATGTAAAAATTGAATTTTTTTCTTGTTTATTGACCGAGATTTTCAAGGATAATTCAGGAAAAGTCTTTTTAACATGTTAATCAAATGAGCAAATTCAACCTTGATTCGTGGGCTTAAAAATGAATGAATCGTTTTGAAATTTTACCTGAATTTTTTTATCATCAAAGACAACAATTTAAGCCTATGGGAGGCTAGGAAAAAAAAAATTTTTTTTTTTGAAGCAGTCTAATATATATATAGGCAGGGCTTTTTCAATTCACCAAGTTGAGAACCTTCTATCTTCAGAAAATTTCATAGTTAATAATTTCTGTAAATATAAGGTCCCAAAAGCCCGTTTTAATTTTTTTAGATTTTTCGCAGCGCCACCTGCCCCTCCCCCTCGATTTTAGTAATTCGTCTCAAGAGGTAAGTGCCATTTTGCCCGTTTTTATTTTGAAGAAAAATTTTATGCAGATTCTATGATGAAATTGATGAACATTTTTCATAAAATTGGAGTGGGCATTATACGCGAAGTATTTTTTTTTTTTATTTAAGATTTTGCAAAATTTTAAATTTTCGAATTTTTTAAAATTTAAATATATTTTTTAGACAAAAAAAAAAAAAATAAAAATAAAATTTGTCTTTCAAAAAAACGATATATCAATTATTTTTGAAAAAAATCGATTTTCTAAGTTTTCAAAATGAATAGTCTAAACTTTTCTAATAATTATTTAAAAAATCGATTTTTTTTCAAAAAATAATTGATATATCTTTTTTTTGAAAGACAATTTTTATTTTTATTTTTTTTTTTTTTTGTCTGAAAAATATATTTAAATGTTAAAAATCGAGGGGGAGGGGCAGGTGGCGCTGCGAAAAATTTTAAAAAATTAAAACGGGCTTTTGGGACCTTATATATAAAGAAATTATTAACTATGAAATTTTCTGAAGATAGAAGGTTTTCAACTTGGTGAATTGAAAAAGCCCTCCCCATATATATATATATATATATATATATAGTTGTTAAATAGGAACCGGTTGTTGTTATAAAGAGAACCAGTGTTTACGTGTCATACAGCTATTCTTTATACCGCTCATATGCCCGAACTCATCAACAGTAAATTGTTCGCTTACAGCAGAACAACGCTCCGCGGTTTACTCTATTGCTACGGCAGCGGGAACGTTTTTTCAGTGTACACGAAGCAATGCATAATAGCCATATTTCCACTCTTAGTTCCTAATTTCACGATTTTGTGCATTCACAAGAATTTTTTCCAAATAGTTCCTGTAATCCAAAAAAATTTCTTATCAGAAACCATTATACAAAGTGGTGTCTCAGGAACTATAGTCATCCTTATATAATTATTATAAAAAATAAATAATTCCATGAAAATAGTTAAAAGAAAATTTAGGACTGTAATCAAATTATTTTTCCAGTAATGTGCATTAAAATCAAAGCATTTCCCATGAAAATTACGGTACAGTAGTTGAAATGATTATTCAGTAACATGCTTGACAAATTCCTATCATGTTTTCCGAAAATCACAAAATGAAACAAAAATAATTTTTAGGTACGATTTCGTAAAGTTCTAGCATCTTGAAAATTACAGCACAGTTTGAGACATTGTGCATGATGAAGATTCAGAGTACTTGTACATGTTAATTTATTTCGATACTGAAATTTTTATCAATGTGAGTACTCATATTTAAAGAATTAACTGCAAAAGTTTCTGGTTTTTTCAATATTTTTGAACTGGCACTGGCAACGCCTTAACTTCAAAGGTAATAAAGTCATTCAATTTTCTTTTTGTTTTTATTTATTCAGAAGCTAGTACTCGCATCAGAAAGTACAACGCCACATAATTCCTTGCCCAGAAAATAGACCATTGACGGGGATATATTAACTAATCATTTTTTAGATAAACTTTTGGTTTTTTACCATTTTTCGAATTTTTTTAGAAACTGAACTTTATTGAATTTGAAAAACTAATCAAGAAAAGAGTTTCAATTTCTCATATACATGTATGTATTTTAAAAATTCTCAAAAAAAGTCTCAAAATGGAGAAATTAGACTCAAGACTTCCGGGACTTACTTAGTTCAAAATAGAAAAACATTATTCATTTTTAGTAAACAGAAAGAAAAACTCACCCTCATTTTGATTATTTCCAATCAATATTTCAGTATCTTCAAAATCAGTTTCCCGTAATAAATCAAGTGGATGTTTTGGCAAGAAGTTGCCATCAATTGTTGGTGCTGATGGAAAACCAAGTATACCGGAATAACTATTCCATTGTTGTACTGATATTGTTTTTGCGTCAACTGATCTCATACATGCCATAACTCTTGATGGATTATCATTTAATAATGTTGAATTACATCCACAATCATCGACAAGTACCGTAGCAACATCATTAGCCTTTTCACCAGTCATATAACTCCACGGTGCATTTAATGTACCACTTTGTAATATACCACGCCTGACTAAACCTCGTGTTACTGGTGATATTAAATGCAATGATACTGAACCACCACCAGCTGATTCACCGAATATTGTTATTGCATTTGGATCACCTCCGAATGTTGCTGCGTTATCCTTAAGCCATTTTAATGCCATAACTTGATCCCATAAGCCCATATTACCTGGTGCTTCTTCACTATTACCGAAATATTTATTTAAATATAAAAATCCAAATGCTCCAACACGATATTGCATTGATGCTATTATAACATTACTTGTTGCTGCCATAAAATTAGCATCATAAACATCAAGTGTTGCTGTACCACTCATATAACCACCACCATATATCCAGACAAGTAGTGGCATACCTTTAACTTCAGTCAAACCACCACCAGGAGATTCTTTATGTCGTAAACGTGTTTTTTGTGGTGCCCATATATTCAAATATAAACAATCCTCCGATACATTTGTGTTTGGATTCCACATTTCTTCTCCTTCGAAACCAGGGAAATATTCATATCGCTCTTGAATACAACTATTTGGTAATGTTGTTGCATTTAATACACCATGCCATGGCTCAATTGCTAATGGTTTGCGGAATCTTAAAGGACCGACTGGTGGTTTTGCAAATGGTATTCCTAAATATACGTGCACTTCATGATCGAGTACTGTTCGTGACAATCCACGCACTAGACCTGTCGTTGTTTTACGAATTAAAGGGTCATTTTTAGTTTCAATGGATATTCCGAGTATGCCAATACTAACGAATAAATACATGAGTAAATTGATCATTTTACTTCGTTTCAGCAACTGTACTTGTATATCAATGACGATGATTGAGAATTTTTCTATTTTTTTTTTTATAATGAATTAATAATAATAATTTATCACTCAGTTTCACTGTTTGCCAACATACTCCACTATTTTCATAAAAATAATAAAAGTTATATACAGATAGTACGAATATGGTTTTGTGTTTGATAATTATTCATGTAACTATTAATATTATGGATAGTGAACTGATAATATATAAATAATAAAATTGGTTTTTATTTGGTAATTTTACGGACAAGAATAACTAACAAATCGTGGCCGGCATGCCGCGATGCATGAGGTCAACTGATAAAGTATGAGTGCATCTGCGTGGTATTGAATTCAGTGCTAATATCATTGTATGTGTGAATGATATTTAGCTGTAATAAAAATACAGCGTCGGCGCGGAACAATGTATACAACTATATGAAGCAAATAGAACGCTTCGTGAAGGGCGAATTTTTGTGACTGTCTCATATATTTTGCATGACTAAATAGAGGTTCACGGAAGTATACATAAGCACGTACAAATTCATAAGCCATGTCACAAACTCTTACCTTGCTTGATTTCGTGGCAAAGCAAACAATCAACGAAATCAATTTATTTTAGAAATAATAATAATCTAATAAAAAACAAAAAACATGTGTTTTGTACAAAAAAAAGCGTCAAGTATCCGAAATTGTAGTCAATTTGAAATGTAACTTGTTTTGCCATTAATTAATTTTTTGATATATATATAAATACGATACAATAAAAACCAACGAAGAAATTTTATTTTTAATACATGTAGTTAAGGTCGTTTCCCGAGATCTGAATCCGCACCAGATTTTTTTTGTTTTGGTCTTATTTATTTAATAAATAATTATCTACATTTTCAATTTTTTTAAATTTTTTCTTGTGTGTTTTTTTTTGAGATATTTACTGTCAAAGTTGGCAACTTTAACACACAAGGTATAGGTGTTACCTCATATTTTTATGTAATTTTATTAATAACTTTTTTAAAACGCAACAGAAAACGTACAAATTTTAACAGTTTGTAGTGCGAATAACGACAAATTTTTTGACAGAAATTTTTTGATTTCGTCTGTTGCGTTTAATAAATATTCAAGTTTGAAAAACAGTAATTCATTGTTTTTTATGGTTTGTGCGTGTGGGGGACTTATAGTTCGGAATCACTGTTTGTCTCTCCTTCGTTGTTTTTTTCTGGCGGAAAGGGAAATCAACACACACATACAGAGATACACAAACATACAATAGGATTTTTTTTTTAGCGTAAAATAGTAGTGTTTCACGATGTAAATTTTGAGTACTAGCATATGATCCAAGAAAGATCCCTTTTAAATGAACATTTTAAAAAAAATTGTTTCTTTTTTTTAAAAAAATTTTCATAAACTAATTCGACCCTTGGGATTTCGGAAAAATTATTTAAAAAATTCTACCCCCCTCGGAAAGGGGTGAAAAAAAAAAAATAAAAAAAAAATCGTTAATTTCTCGGTTTCTAACAATTATAGAAAAAAAAGTTTAAAATAAAAATTGTAGATTAAATTTTTTTAAGGGGGGTACTTCAAATGAATTTTTTTGATTAAACTAACCGTTTAATTAATATTAATTTTTTAAGTTGTAGATAATTATTATTTTGGGGTAGGAATTTATCTGATGACGTCAAAAAAAAAAAAAAAACGCACACGATCGATAAAAAAAAAAATAAAAGAAAAAAAACAAAAACAAAGACACACTTATGAAAAATAAAGATAGAAAAAAAAAATAACTCTGGACGGATATTTCTTTTTAATTTCATTTTTATTCGCGTCCGATCCATTCATGACCTAAAAGTATAAACAAAAGCAATTATTTATAATAAATAAAATTAACAATTGCATAGTAGCTTCAAAAATGAATCGATTTCAAAAATTTTTTTTTTGTTTAAAAGAGACAAGTGCAAACAATAATATTATTAGAAAAAAAAAATTTTTTTACTTCAAAAATTATAACAAAACAAAATTTGTTATTAAAAAATTATTATTAAAAAATAAATAAAAACTTTAATAATCGATCGATTTCAAAAATTTTTTTTTTGTTTAAAAAAGACAAGTACACACAATTATATTATTAGAAAAAAAAAATTTTTTCACTTCATAAATTATAACAAAACACAATTTGTTATTAAAAAATTATTATTGAAAAATAAATAAAAACTTTAATAATCGATCGATTTCAAAAACTTTTTTTTTGTTCCAAAGGCACTGATTTTTACTAATACGAGGTTAGGACAAAAAAAAATTTTTACTTAAGAAATAACAACAATATAAATTGTTTATTAAAAATTTATATTAAAAATTAAATTATGATTTTAATTATTCATCGATTTTGATTTTTTTTTTTCGTTTAAGAAGGATAAATACAAACTTTATGATTTTTAGAAAAAGAAAAATTTTACGTTGAAAAATAACAACAATATAAATTGTTAATTAAAGATTAATATTAAAAATTGAATTATAACTTCAACAATCGATTTCGATTTTTTTTTTTTTAAACTTTTTTTTTTCGTAGATAATATTTTAATTATTCGTTCTTCTTTTAAAAGAAAAAAAAAATGAAAATCGATTCATTATTCAATTTTTAATATGAACTTTTAGTATGAATTTTTATTAAACAATTTATATTGTTAATAATTCAATAAAGTTACAATTTAATTTTTAATATTAATCTTCAATTAACAATTTTTATTGTTGTTATTTTTCAACTAAAAATTTTTTTTTCTCATAAATAATAAAGTTCGTATCCATTCTCTATAAACAAAAAAAAAAAAAAACTATCAAAATCGATCAATTGTTGAACTTATAATTTAATTTTTAATATTAATCTTTAATTAACAATTTATATTGTTGTTAGTTTTCAACGTAAAATTTTTCTTTTTCTAAAAATCATAAAGTTTGTATTTATCCTTTTTAAACGAAAAAAAAATATTAGTATATACACTCATACTACAGTAGTCAATATTTCAATCAGTAGCAACACAAAAATCTTGGGGACCC
This sequence comes from Lysiphlebus fabarum, assembly GCA_011426435.1. Lineage (NCBI taxonomy): Eukaryota > Metazoa > Arthropoda > Insecta > Hymenoptera > Braconidae > Lysiphlebus > Lysiphlebus fabarum. The sequence goes on from WSYQ01000441.1 coordinate 61,208, forward strand.
GGGCATCAAAAATAGTGTTACGGTATATAGCGTTTTTAAGCTCGAATATTCATTCTACCTAGGGATTGAGAATCAACCTTAAATCTAAATTGTTGAATAAAAAAAAAATTTATACTTGACCCCACATAGATTTTTCCTAAATTAAAAATTAAATTTTATGTCAAATCTCATGTATAACGAGGTCAAGTATAATTTTTTTTTTTTTTTTATTTTTCTGTTTTTTTCAACAATTTCGATTTAACTAAACTTTCGTAATACTTTAACTCGTCCGTAATAATAATAATAATAATAATAATAATAATAATAATAATAATAATAATAATAATAATAATAATAATAATAATAATAATAATAATAATAATAATAATAATAATAATAATAATAATAATAATAATAATATGGGTCAATCCATATATAGACTTTTTATTTGTCCCACGAGCTTATATGAGAAAAACAATGTTGTGCTCATAACTTTTGATGAGGTGCAGAAGAGTTGTACTGAAACGATTTCAATTGCTAGCGGAAGAGGCTTGTTATTCTCTCAAGCAGAACCAACTAATCAATAATCGCTCTGTCCCTGATCGTTGTCTCTATCTGACAAGTTAGCACTCCTTTACGATAATATTCACATCATTATTCGTTTTCTTGAATATCGTCTACTAAAATAAAGAAATTAACAATTTTTGCTGAGTTGAGAATAAAAGTTTTATTCTAAATATTTGAAGCGATATGAGCTTGATACTTATGTTACAATGTGTGTAAATTAACCAGGAAATTATATTCGTTAACCAACTAATGTACTCAAATGTATTTCAAAAGTGTGCCTGTATTTTAGTCTAGCGATACAGTATAATAGACAGGAATTCTAGCACATGGAAATAACTGACGGGAAGGGTGTTAGATTTTACTTGAACAGGATCACGTGAATTAAATAATTTATAAAATGAAAGGAAATAAAAAAAAAAGTTTACTACTAATTTTAATACTTTCGATTTATAAAAATAATAATGTAAAAATGTCAAATTAACAAATTTGAATTTTTGATTTATCACAAAAGATTAGGTATAGAATAAATTAGTAAAATGGTTATATAAAAATAAGATAGGCTTGTTAACTTGACTCTTATTATTACTTACAATGTTTGTAACTATTTTATTGCGTTTACAATAAAATTACTTTACAAAAACGTATGCTCAATTTCGGAGTGGTAGCGTTCACTGACACCTGTGATCTCCACGTTTATTGGAATGTTATAATATTCATTTTAACTCTAATTTTAATTGACTTTATTAAATTATAGTTTTATTAATTGATTATTAAGATCTAGTTCTATTGTTTGGAACTATTGTTTGAACTAGGTACATTGACAAATGATAAATTATTTCAATCGATGACAATGCTTTGTCGATTTTAGATTTTCGAAATGATTCGAATTAATTTAGTTATATCAATTATTAAATAAATATTATATCAAATATTTTCTAACGATATATTTATAGATTATAAAAAGAAATGAAGTGAATATTTTAATTATTAAATAAGATGCAAACGGATAATTAAAACTCAAACATTCCAAAACTGTAATAAATAAGATTGCACATGTTTTATTGTTTATGTAGTTATCATGAATAATATATAAATAAATTTGACAATACTTTTTAATATGCACATGATGGTAAAACAGTGCGTGTTTTTTTGTCTCATTTAAATAATTTTAGATTTATTATTTTCAAAGGATTTACTTTAGAAATTATTGTAGAAATTTTTTGAGAAATATTCAAATAACTTGTTTTTGAATTCTTTAAAGAACTAATTTTATAAGTTTTTTGAGAATTTATTCAAGCGATTTATGAAGGATTCATTTTAGAAGTATATAAATAATAAGTTTAAGACTATTAGGGATAAATTTGTCTACGGAAAATACAGAAAAAGTTATCAAGAGGCACGGTAGTGCCTTGAGTCAAGTACGAGAAGGGAAATATATATGTGAGTGTAAGAGTAACTACCGTGCCTTATTATACACGACACATTGGTGACCCTTCCGTCCCCAATTATTTATGATTCAATTAAAATATGATGGAATCAATTAAAAAATACGGGGTTTTGTAATGATCCCATAAATCGATGTCAAGCTTTTTTTTAAAAAAAAAATCAGATTTTTTAGTGGCTTATTTTTTTTTTTATTGAACAATCAAATTAACGGTTGCGATTTTTTGGCTGAAAAACCAGATTTCTGATTTTGTTAAGTTGGTAGTACGGTATAAGATTATAAATTTTTTTTTTTTTTTTTTTCTCTCTTGCTCATTTTTGATGGCTGCACTCAAAAAGACTAGATACCTCTAATCTTCTTGGCTGCACTGCAGAGTTGACATATGAAAATATGATAAATATTGCAATATTGTATATTAAAAATAATAAACATCAAATGTTACACCGGTAAAATAATTATAAATAAAGATTAAACTTAATGACATATAAATTGTGTATGTCACAAAAAAAACTTTACAAAAAGATGTGATATCTAAGAAAAAACAAAAAACAAGTATTTTGTACAAAAAAAGCGTCAAGTATTCGAAATTGTAGTCAATTTGTAATGTAACTCGTTTTGTCATTAATTAATTTTTTGATATAAAAAAAAATATGATACAATAAAAACCAACGAAGAAATTGTATTTTCGATATATGTAGTTAAATCTAAATTGTTAAAAAAATAAAATAAAATAAAATAAAAAAATTATACTTGACCTCGCTATACATGAGATTGAATAATGTTGGCTTAAAATTTAATTTTTAATTTAGGAAAAAACTACGCGGGGTCAAGTATAATTTTTTTTTTTTTATTTTATTTTATTTTTTTCAACAATTTAGATTTAACTACATGTATCGAAAATAAAATTTCTTCGTTGGTTTTTATTGTATCATATTTTTTTTTATATCAAAAAATTAATTAATGACAAAACAAGTTACATTACAAATTGACTACAATTTCGAATACTCGACGCTTTTTTTGTACAAAATCCTTGTTTTTTGTTTTTTTGTTAGATAGTTTTTACACTTATTTGATGAGTCGGAGATATATCGTGTTAGAACTGAAAAAAGTGACTTTTAAAATTCTACATTATCTATTTATTAGTTTTTCCAAAAATGAAAGTAATTTATTAATTAAAAAAGATATTAATAATGATTCGATAATAATAATTGGAGCTAGAGTTTGTATACACGGAAATAAAAAGACAACAATAACTACCCGCGTCGAAATTCAGGTAGGGATCTGATCAGAATCGGATCAGGCACCTGTATTCGAATCAGATCCAGATAATTGTTTTTACGTAAGGTTCGGGTCAAGACCGGATCCGGCTTACCTGACGTTGTTTTCAGGATGAAGTCAAGATGCTAAATCTTGATACATGTTCTGAAACATGTTCTGAAATGGATCAAAATTTGAAATAAAAAAAAAATTCGGCATTTTTATTAGAATTGATGTGTAACGTGTACTAACCGATGTATTTAATGAAACGAAAAAACCTATTTTCGACTGACATGCCCCTAGTGGTATCCAAACCTACGACTGCAAGATTACTAAACTAACGAATTTCACACTCAGCCGCTGTGACAAACGAATGTTAGTGATGAGTTTTTTGTTTTATTAAAAATAAATAGATACTATGAACTAAAATACGGTAGAATTAATGAAATATTGTTATCTAGGAAATTTTTTTTTTTTGAAATTTTTATCTTGATCAAATTCTGACCAGGGCTTGATCAAGTTAAAAACAGTTAATAAGACATTATTTTAAATATTTTACTTGATCTGAACAGCATCAAGTGAACACTATCGAATCCTGAATAAAGAAACCTTGATCGAGTCCTGACCAGGGCTTGATCAAATAAAATATACTGAACTCTATTTTTCTTTTTACATTTTACTTGATCTGATATCATTATCATCAGGTAACAAATCCTGAATATGGACACGTTGATCAGGTCTTGGTTAGGATTTCTCAAGGGTTCCATTATTCAAGATTTTATAGTGTTTACCTGATGCTATCCAGATCGAGTATAATGTAAAAAAAAAAAAAAGTACAGTATTTCTTACTTGATCAAGCCCTGATCAGGATTTGATAGTGTTTATCTGATGCTATCTGGATGAAGTAAAATGTAAAAAAAAAGGGTTTATTAATTTTTACTTTAAGGATTCGATCAAAGTATTCCTATTCAGGATTCGATGGTGTTGAACTGATACATTATCAAGTATAATATAAAAAATAAATATTTATTTTATCATTTTTTACTTGATCAAGTCCTAATCAGGATTTGAACAGGATATCTCTGTTCAGGCTGTGAACTTCAACCAGCTCAGATCGGGATGTTATAGCGATACTTGGATAGGGATTGCTCTACAATTCCCCGATCCGATCCAGACCCGTGTTTAGACAAATTTCGTTATACGGCACAACCGAAATAAAATGCATTTTACAGTGTTTCTCAGTTTTTCAGAACGTTTATGAGTCTTTTTTTTTGAAATACTCGCCATTCTGAATCGGCAACATGAGTATTTCAAAGTCTTTAGAAGACTCGACAGTTAGTTTTATCACTCAGAATTTTTTTGATTCCAACGGGGACTTAAAATTTTATTTTGCCTTTGGGAACTTGAAAAAATACTCAATGTGTCTATAAACGCGCAACTACTAGAGGATGCGATTATTATTATTATTATTATTATTATTATTTCGGATATTCCTAATCTTTGATTGTCGAAGTTCAATTTAGCACCTGCAGTTTAAAAGAATGTGGCACCCAATATGCCCACACATTGGATTGGTACTTTATCTGGTATTAGTGAACATATAATGTTTTTATCCAAAATCTTTTTTTTTACTTTCGCCAAAGTATCCATAGTTTCTTCTGATAGACCTTGCAGCGCGTAAATTTTGTCATTATCATAAATTTTCATATCAGAAGCGTAGGAGATTTTCAATAAGTTGGCAGTGGCTCCCGAATCTAACATAAATTTAAGATAAATTTCATTATTTTTAATCCTTATGTAAGGGAGCAAGCTATAGTTTTACCAAAAAAATCTCTACTGACGTGTAAACTGTACATAAATAAACTATACATAAGCAATCTGTACAATTTATGGCTGTACATTTCCAATCTGTACATAATAAAGTGCTGTACAATCACAAACTGTACAAACTTTATCAAGGTGTTATGTACTCTACAAAAGATGGCAGCTCGAGTACTGATCATGTGGTAGCTGGTCGCCACCAGTGATGGGTAATTCGACGTATAAAACCGGAGATGTATGATACTTTATGATACCTACCTAACACTGGTCGCCACATATCAGCGCATCTAGCAGCCTTCAGACACACTTTCTTTTCTCTCTACCTTTTATATATTTTTTTTCTTTTTTTGTTATAAAAAGTTTTTTTGTGTATAATAAAAATTTTGAAAAGTTATATAAACAAATCATGCTGCTTTTTTATTTATAATTATATCAGTATTTTTTCATTATATGTAACAATTCGGAGAAATGACAGAAATTTAACAAAAAAATATAAGGAGGCAATGCAGATTAATTCCCAGGACTTTCACGTGAAATTTGAATGTATTATCATGTCATCTAGCGGGATATTTATGGAAGTAATATAAAATTTTTTATGTTTATAAATCCTATCAAAACTCAATACACAGACGTTGTACGAGCCTTACATAATAATCTAAGTTCGATAATGTTTATTTCTCATTTATATAAAATTGATATGTCTAATTAGTATTACTTAATAAATATTTATAAATACAATCAAAAAAACTTTATTTATTTCACAAACTTATTGTCTAACATTTTTTTTTTTAATTATTACTGTTTTGGCACATTATTCAACTTATTTTCTCATCATTTTTTGATCTCTTACTTGATCCGTTAGAATGAAATCATTTTGCGATTATGACTTATGTCTTGCTCGCGTTGTTCTTATTGCTTCGACCGTGGTAATAGACTGTTCTTCAACTACAATTGAAAAAACAATAGAAAATAACAAAAAATTAGTAAACACTTAATCTATTCATTCTGGCTTTTTCCTTAGGTTGATGTATTTCTGTAAAAATACAAGAATATTTATGTATTAACATTTGTTCTTTTTTTTTGGTTTATCAATTACAATCTTTTGTATAAAGATGTGAGATGATAATTTTATGATTCCCATAGCTGAAAATATTATGAAACATTAAAGTAGGAAAACAGGGCCGATTCTATTTCATCCCTTAGTTAATTAATTAATTGAGGGTTGTAAAAAAAAAAAAAGGGTTAAGGGATGTTTTAGGGGTAGTAAAAATGATGTGTAGGAGAGATGTTAGTGAAGTAAGAGGGTTATTGAGATTGGGGGGTTGTAGCTAAAATGGAGAGATGTTGGATTGCAAGTATGGAGATGGGGGGGTCGGGGGTGGTATATGATGTTGGTCATTAAAAATTTTTTTGTTGATATAATAATAAAAAATTGTTTATGAAAAAATAAAATAGAAAATAAAATAAAAAATATAATAAAAAATAAAAAACCACTATGTTTGGATGACCCTGACACGTGAACCTAAAATATCAAGTTACGCATTTAGTATATATATATACGTATATATATATACGTATATATACATGCGTATACGTAACACAGAGCCTAACAGGCCACGTGTTGTATAACGTATATAGTGATTCCACAATTTGACTTTTTTATTTTAACAAAGAATTTAAGTGTGGGTCCATATATATACATTTAAAATATATATTTTAAATATATATATATATATATTTTTTTATGACCTATAAAATTAAATCTCATAAAAAAAAAAATAAAGTTGACTATTTCAATTTTCAGTTTTTCTCTGTCTAGCGCTGCTTGCTGCTAGGGCAGGGTCAAATTTTTATGACTTCTTAAATAAACCAGTGCATTAGACTCTATATATGCTATATGGATAATTATTCTTTTTAAAAAAATTTTTTTTTTTTGTCAATCCTAATAGAAAGATATTTTCTTTTTCATTTTTTCATTGAAAAAAAAAATATATATATATTTTTCTGAGGGTCTCAAGAATATTCAACTCAATGACACCCTCAGTTTATTCGAAACGGTTTGTTTGTGACAGTCGAAGAAAAAAGAAAGAAAAAATGGGTAATTATCAAGTGAAATACGAAAATTAAACAGAGAAGTAAGTATAATGAGTGTTAATAATTTATTTATTGTTTTATTACTGTACGAAACGAAATGGATTTTTGTTGTTTAAGTGATTTTAATTATTTATTATATTTATTTCAGAGTTTGGAATTACTAAATACCATGACCGATATCAAAAAAGTCTTAGTCTTTCAAAATAAAAATACTGCTAACGAAATTGTTTTTTTGCCAATTAGTAAAAAAAAGCTGTTTGAAAAAGTAAGTATTTACCATCAATTTTTTTTTGGCTCGATCTTTGGAAATAGTTAGTTATTATATTTTATTTTATATAATTCATTTTTCTAGTGTCGTGAAATACAAGCTCAATATACAGAACAAAATTTGCGGTTAGCTTGTGAGATACTGAAAATAATTAAAAATGAAGAGTTGCAGTGTAAATTTTATGTAGATATAGATGATGAAATTAAATTTATAGAGCGCCAAGTGGGTATCATTAAATAATTTTCATTCTTTTAAAAATCGTGTGACAATTATAAATTATTATTATTTTATATTTTAGCGTCAAACACTCCAAATGCATTTAAATGTGGTCCGTAGAGTCATTCACACCTTCAGGAAAATCCGTAAATTTATTTATTCAAAAAAGAGTTTGATGCATGCTGTAAGTTTTCATTATTTTTATTATATTTATATATTAAATATTACTATTTAATAAGATTTTTTAATTATTGATTTTTTATATTTAAGATAAAATTCATTGCTGAAAAATATGAAGACAATGGACAAACTTCAAGTTTAATTAGACAAACACTACAAATGAGGGAAATTTTACGTCAAATTAAGAAACAAGAAGAAATAAAAAAAGAACAAAAAAAAAGACAGAAAAGTTCAAAATGAGCGTGATGTTGAAGATGTAGAAATAAATAAGATAAAAGAAGAGTTAAAATGTCCATTGAGTATTGAAATAAATAAATAATAATATTAGATGATTTATATCTTTTATAATATATGAAAAATAATTTTTTATATTTCAGGAAAATCTGAACTCATAACGTGTGCCCCATTGTAGTTAAAGGATTTTGTGTGTGCTAAAAAGTGATTTTATTTGATAATTGTGTGTGTGTGTTATATTAATAAAAAGTTAAAAATAAATAAGTAAAGACAACAAAATTTTTTAAAGTATTATTTTTTCATTTATTCAATGTATTTGTTAAACTTACAAAGTTTTTTCAATATTCTTTTATTTTTTATATATTTGATAATCAGTTGTTTTTTAAACGTAAATAAATTTATATTCATTTAATCCACCTGTGTATGAAAATTTAACACGTCTATTTCCGATATCTCTGTTGAAAGACTGGAAGATTGTTTAAAAGAACATCAACAATCCTTTTTGGTAGAAAAAATTCTAAATTATCGTCAACTTTAGCAATTATGCTGGCTCCATACTTGGTTGTTACATTTCTTAAACCGGTGAGTGAATATTGTTTATTTAACTCGAAATCTTTTATTTTAAATAGAGTTGATTGATTTCTGCGACCGTCAGTTTTGGCAACTTCATTTAATGCAGCAAAGCGATTCATTTTTCTGTAAATAAAATTGATTACATATAAAAGTATTAAAAAGAATTACATTTTATAAAAAATGATTAAAAAAATTTTTTTAACAATTTTAATGACAAAGCATAATTACCTTGAGTTGAGTTGAGTTGAGTTGAGTTTGCGCAGATATTAATTGTTCAAAGTTTTTTTTAAGACTGGTACTTTTGACTAAAATAATTAGCCTTTTATACAAAATCATAAGTAAAGTTTTAGGACATGAAAGGTAAGGGGTAAATGATTTTTTACTTTAAATTGTTTATAGTAATAACTCGATATTTTTTTCTCAGATCATAAATCTAATTTGATTTTGTAAAATTTTATTTTTTTTTAAAAAATAAAAAATTAAATATTCAAACTTTAAAAAGAAATAAAAAATTTTATTTTTTTTTTTAAAATAAAAAATTAAATATTCAAACTTTAAAAAGAAATAAAAAATTTTGTATTATTTAAATTACTCATGATATAGAAAAAATAATTTATTATGTCAATTTAAGTCGACCGCAGACTATAAAAATATTCGAACAACAATTATTATTAATAAATAAAAAATAAAACTGCGTTCTAGTACCAGGGTAATATAAAGAAGGTAAAAGGTTTCCCTGACTAGAGTTAGAAAATTGTTTTCCTAAAAAGTAATACTATCGGGCCCGTTCGGTGACACCTTTGGGCTAGCTAAGGGGAGCGCCCCCGCTAGAGCACCAGTAGAGCACCCCTAGAGTGCTTAGAGAACCGCCCCTCTGAGCGCCCTTAGACTGCTTAGAGATCCACCCCCGCCTGAGGTAGACCTAAAAAAGACGGCCATTATTTTCAAATGAGTATTCTTTTCCATTTATAATATCCGGCTAAGAAATTCATTTTATTGACGTTTAAATTTGTTCTTCGTTTAAAAAAAATCTTTTTCTCACTTCATGACCATAAAATAAAATAATATTTAAAATGCTTATAATATTCTTTTTTTGAGTTATAAATTAACTCGATTATTTAAAAAAATTATGTCACAGTCAATCACAGAGGCAATAATTTTTTATTTCTTATGAAATATAAATAATTTTTCATTTTTTTCAAATATAAATAATTTTTTATTTTTTTGAAATATAAATAATGTGACTAATTATTCTATTTCAAGTTAACCAAAAATATTCCATTAAATTATTAAAACTATAATAATTTTTAAATAAATAAATTATAACCGTTAGCTCTTTGTTTACGAAAATTCTATGTATCATCAAAAGTGAAAAAAATTTTTTTATGTTCATGGACATAAAATTAATTCTGAGAAAAAATTATAATAATATAATATTAACAACAAGTCTTAATCTCAATCATTAGTAAAAAATCTTTTGACTGTTAAGCATCGTTTTAAAAAAAATTTCAATTGATAAAAAATGGATTCAAGCAAGTGTAAACGGTTAAAAAAGATAATGAAAAAAGCTTGTAGAGTGATTAAAACACGAAATGAAATTGAATAATGGATTAAATTTGGGAAAAAAAATATTAAATTATTAAAAGTATGGACTTTATCTCATGGTCAAAAAATTCAAATCCAAACCACAATAATACAATTACAATCAATACTTGAACAAATGAAAGATAAAAAAAAAGCTGGTACTGGAATTGGTAACAATAACAGAAAATTAAAAGATAGAGTAAAGTGAGTCGATGTAGACTCAATATTTCAAGGACGCATGCGAACTGGTGTAGTTATAAATTTACAACACATAGATTTACGATATTTTTTACAAGATTCTAAAAAAATGACTACTATTCGCATAAAAAATATATTAAAAAAAAGAAATAATTTGAAAGTAAATGGCATTTTATCATGTAAATTTCAAGTTATGGAAAATAACGAAATTGTTGAAGAAACAAAATATTTTAATACAAAAAATGATATGATTTTGCAAACAACTAATCTAAACAACTAGTTTAATGAAAATATAATTGACAAATTTCCTGTAAAGTTGGAAGAATTTCAAGAAAGAGATTCAGGTTGGACAATGAAACAAATAATTAATTTAACAATAAATATAAATTTGTATGAACCGATCAGAGGAGGGTTAAATACATATATTGAAATGCCTCAATTTATAAAGAATGAACGTCCTGTAATAAATATCCACAATTATGATGAATACTGTTTTTTATGGTCAGTAACAGCAGCATTACATCCAGCTAAAAATAACCCTGAACGTGTAGGTTCATATCCAGACTCTAGAACTATACTAAATTATGAAGTTATTCGATTCCCGATTGCATTAGAAGATGTACCAAAATTCGAGAAAATCAATAAGTTATCTATCAATATTTATGCGATAGAAAGTGAAAAAAAAAAAAAGAAATAGTGCCTATTTATTTGAGTCAATTTAAATCAAATAAAAAAACAATCCATCTATTGATTTTAAATCAAGAAGCTGTCAATAAAAAAAATAATACATGTAACACTTGTAATAATAACATTTTTATTGATGATTGTGTTGATGATAATAATGATGACAATAATTTTAGTGACATTTGTGAAAGTGATGTTGACAAAGAAAAAGAAAAATTCCAAGCAGTTTTTCCATTTTGCTTCGATTCGCTATTTATCAAGATCAGCAAGTTCTCAAGTATCAAAAAATAGAAATAAATTATAGTTGTGTGATCGATGTTTATGTCATTTTAAATTTTTTTTCCAAGTTAAGTAATAAAAATATTTCGGATGATGATTATGAACATGCAATAAAAGTGTGGGATACATCTAAAATTAAGATATTATGTGAATATAGTAATATCTATTTGCGGGCTGATGTGCTTTTATTGGCTGATGTTTTTGAAAATTTTCGTAAAAACTGTATGTCAAATGATGGATTAGATCCAATACATTAATATACAATACCAGGTTATTCATTCGATTTTATGTTAAAATGTACAGAAATAGAATTAGAACTTTTGACTGAGCCTGAAAAAATATTTATTCATTGAAAAAGTAATAAGAGGTGGATTTGCATAATGCACGAACAGGTATGCTAAAGCTAATAATCGTTACATGCCTGATTTTAATACTAATTAAGATGAATCTTATATAATGTAGTATGATATAAATAACCTTTATGGACATTCAATGATGAATTATTTACCATACAAAGAATTTGAGTGGGATGATAATAAAAATATTAATGTTTTTTCAATCGCAGATGATTCAGACATAGGATATATAATAGAAGTAGATTTTGAATATCCTGAAAATTTATTTGAAAATCATCGTGATTTTCCTCTTTGTTCTGAACATCTCGTTCCACCAAACTCAAAACAAGTTAAACTCATGACTACTTTATATCCAAAAAAAAAATTATGTTATCCACTATAAAAGTGTGAAACAATATTTAAGCTTGGGTATGCAATTAACAAAAATTCATAGAAAATTCAAGTTTAAACAAGCTCCTTGGTTAAAAAAATACATTGATTTTAATACTCAAAAAAGACAAGAATCGACTAACTCATTTAGTGTGTTGATATTCCAATTAATAAATAATGTTATATATGGTAAAGCTATAGAAAATTTACGTGAAAGAAGAGATGTAAAAATGATAACGAAATGGGATGGACGTTATGGGGCAAAATCATTAATAGCAAAACCAAATTTTCATAGTAGTATGTCTAGAGTAAAAATAAAATTTGACAAACCAATTTATATAGGGTTTTCAATTCTTGATATTTCTAAATTTTATTTGTATAATTTTCATTATGATTCCGTTAAACCTATGGAAATTCTGCTAAACTTTTATATATGGATACAGATGCTTTGGCTTATTTATTCACAGTACCAGATATTTATGAATGTATGAAAAAAAATTTAGAAAAATTTGATACAGCTGATTATCCTGAAAATAATATTTATAATATGCCATCAGTAAATAAACGAAAAATTGGAGTTATAAAAGATGAAAATGAAGGTAAAATTGTTACTGAGTTTGTAGGTCTACGTGCAAAAGCTTATAGCATGAAAATATTGAATGAAGATAAAATTATAAAAAAAGCAAAAGGCGTAAAACGATCTGTAATGAAAGAAATTGAATTTAACGACTATAAAGAGTGTTTATTTAATCATAAAAATTTAATTAAAAACAATATTTAATTCGAAGTAAAAAATATATAGTTCATACAATTTTAGAAACAAAATTAGCATTAAGTTGGCAAGACGATAAAAGAATTTTATTGCCAAATTCAACAGACACTGTACCATGGGGATATAAAAAAATAAATAATACTTGAATATGATATGTGATTGGTTTTTTATTTCTTTAATACTACAATATCTTTTACAATTTTTTATTACATTTATTTTATTAATATAAATATTATTCATTTGTCATTCTTTTTTCAAAAAATTTATCGATGAAAAATTTTTTGTCTTAATTGTTGGAAATTTTTTTATTAACCATTGTTTCATTTTGTACACATTTTCAAGAGCACAATTATAATTTTCACAAAGAGGATGCATTCCAGCGTGTGAAAAAGGTGCTTTTTCTTCCATTTTATTGAATTCTGGAGCACCTAATTCTTGTAAATGGAATACTAATCCATTATTTGTTCCTTAGCTACATCCATATGTAGCTAAATCTACATCCACAGCCCATACACGACTTTCAAATTCAATAAGAGCCTTTATTGATTCACCATTTACAATAACAGGTCCACGATTAGCAACATAATCTTCTGTTTTACAAAAAGTATCTTCATATGGCGTGTCACCGAAACTCCAAGGTATTCCATGAACTTCCAATTTACCCCTTAAAATTTCAACAAGTTCTTCCTGTGGTAAGTCTATTTTATCATATTCTTCTTGAAATATGAAACAATTATCTTCCCAATTTGTATTGTCAGATTTATCATTTATTTTAAGATCGCCAATTCTTTGAATGAAAACGAATCAAAATTATGAGGCTCCCAAGTTCCTTGCACATCAAGAAAACAAACCATGTCTTTATTTTTTCACTGAACTGTTTACAATCAAATCCAAATTCTTACTGATTGCATTCACAAGTAAAAGTATATTATAACATGAAAATGTCCACTTTCAAAATTAAAAATGTAATTATAGATCAGTTTTATCAATCCAAGAATTATGTTGTGAATCAAATCCTAAGAATTTACATGAATATTTATTTCCACGTGTTTTTCAAATTTTTCCAACAAGATAAATATCTGAATTTTTTAATGAGGGTAATTCTTCTTCATAAAACCTCCTTCAATTGGATTATTTTTATAGTCTATGAGTTTATAGGTTATAGGATCAGTGCTTTCGACTTCCTTGACAGTTAAAATTTCAGTAGTAAAATTTGGAGTATATCCTTTCTCAAAAACATTATTATATTTGCTTATACAAATTTTATCACTGACAAAAAATTTACTTTTTGGTTTTCTATTAAATTGAAAATTTTTATAAATATTAAGCAATATATTTTTTTCATTAGCTGAATTAACATCTATTGGTTTCATTTTAATCGTCGATGTTTTGTATTGTTATATTGTTGTCATAAATTCGGTAATATTTTTTGCCATTTATAAGAACCTTGAAGAGTAAATTTTTTCCACATCAGATTTTTTAATGTACGATTGAATCGTTCAACAATTGATGCTTTTAAATTACTATATGAATGATATAAATGTATGTTAGATTTTTTCATTGAGGTTTGAAATTCTTTATTCTAAAATTCTCGAACTTGATCAACCATTAATTTTTTAGGAATACGTTTTTGCATTCGTACAGATTTCATAGCACTGTGACAACTTTACCATTTTTCGACTTTACAGGAATCGCGCAAGCATATTTTAAAAATATATCTATAATAATCAAAAAAAAATCACAGATTTATGTACCCCGAAATGCCTCAATTTTTTGTTTTTTTTTTTTCTATTTTAATAATCAAAAAACGTGAATTGAAAAAATATCTCAAAATTTTGGAGTATATAGAGCTGCATAGTTTGCTAGATAGAGGAAAAAAAAAAAAAAAAAAAATGAGGCGTTTTTTCACAATAGCAATTTCATTGTGTTAATATCATTATAATAAAAACATTTTTTTTTTTTTTTTTCTCTATCTAGCAAACTATGCAGCTCTATATACTCCAAAATTTTGAGATATTTTTTCAATTCACGTTTTTTGATTATTAAAAAAAAAAAAACAAAAAATTGAGGCATTTCGGGGTACATAAATCTGTGATTTTGTTTTGATTATTATTTCACTTATTTTGTTTAACCTGTATAAATAATTATAATTCTTAGTTATAATAACCTTACGATGATTGGTATTCACAATTAGAATTAAAAAAAAAAAAGGATTATAATCATTGATAATTTCTAATTTTTTCACTATAAATTACTCTGGGTTTTCATTTACTACATCATTTACTTATGATAGTACCGTTTTTTTTTTTTTTTTTGTTCACAATAAATCTATAGTTGTTCAGTAAGAATTATATAAATATGAATTAGATGAAAATTTATAAAAATATATAAATTTATAAAAATATTGTACTCGAATAAAGAAACATAGCTGTGTATACATCAAGAGCGAGATTAGTTTTTTTTTCTATTTAATTGAGCTTATTTTATTTTATTTTATATTTTTATATTATTTTATACATTATTTTATTTATTTATTATTTTTATTTATTTTATATTATTTTTTTTACATGAATAATAATGAATTGTTTATCATAGCAGACGACAAATTCAATAATTACTAATTTGTTTTTTGTTTTTCAAATTTAAATTTGATATAAATTGTAAAAAAAATGAGAAAACACAATTCAAGAAAAAAAAAGAATTAAACTCACTTGGAAACTTTATAATCAATCGGTTTTTTTTTTATTATAATTCATATCAAATTAAAATTTATAAAACCAAGAATACATCAATAATCATCAAATTCATGGCCCAAATTTATAAACAATTGATATTTTTTATTTAAAAAAAACAAAAAACAAGCGGCAGGCAGTTTTCGTGTGACGGCTATGCTATACGGTTACATTTTCATTTTTTTGACTATATCTAATTGCTGGACGTAGTTGTGCCTCGATATGATATACCTACATGTTGTATACGAATAATACGAAAAACTCGGGAGAAGGGATGGGCAAGGGGTTAGCGCGACGTATCCGAAGAAACGTGGACAATTCAGCTTGAAAATTTATTTTTTAGTAAGATTTGTTACCTGGCTTTTGTTGAGCTATATAACTTTTTTACTACTCGTTGGAAAAATACAAGAGTATGCTCATTGCAAAGATAGTCATTGATTTACATAATGAAACTATTTTTACTTTTTTTTTTTTAACCAATATTTAGCAAGATATAAATTAAATAAAAACTGATGACGTCACGGACCACTGACTTAAAATACTTATTACCCGGTAAGCTCGCAGTATTGAAAAATTGAGGCGATACTCTACCGAGTCTCTTGATATATTTATATTTTTTTCTTATTTTTTATTGAAGAATCAAATCAAGTTAATATTCTAAAATTCTATCAACGCCCAAAGATGCAGGAGGTCGAGAACGATTTGTAGTGAAAGATTCAGAATTTTTAGTTGCACAGTTTTTCTTTTTAGATCCATTTGTTTATAAAATAACCATATAAACAATTATAACTTCTTTATTATTTGACTTAGAACAATTCTATTAACGCCAAAAGATTCAGGAGGTCGAGATACAAGTTTTAGTGAAAGATATAGAATTTGTAGTTGTATATTTTTTATTCTGGGTCAATTAGTTTATATTATTTATTAATTATTTATAAAATTATGATGAAGTATCATTAGGAGATACGTGAGATTATTGAATGTCAAATCAATTGTCAATTAATTTAAAATTCCAAAAAATGCATCTCTTTTAATTGACGATAAATTTGTTTCTGATATTTTTAATATTTCTGAGTTAATGATTTTTTTTTTAATATAAATATTATTCCACCAGTATATAAAAGTTTTTCAAGTGGTGGAAGCATATAAGTATATGAATTGCCACAAATACTACCAATAATATCATTTTTATGTCACAGGAACAAAAAAAAAAACATTACAAAACGTGTATGTGAAAAATAAAAAAAATGACGTCTCTTATACCAATTATTTTTATAATATTATTTAGTTTATCATAGAAGTTTTACCTGAAAATAAATTTTCTGTCCTAACCGAACAGTAAAATATTGTCACTGAAAAAAAAAAATAATAAACATTGCATGGCTCACACACCCACAAGAAAATATTCGACAACCATGCATACATGCACATCTCCGTATTAGTCCCGTAAAAGAACCTCTGAATCTACCATTTTTGAATTTGGATTTGAAAAAATTAGAAAAGTGTCGCGTTTTGAAGGGGATTAGATGGTTGGGGTTGAAAGGGTGCGGAAAAATTTTTTAAGGGTTGAAAAAAAATAAAAAGGGTAAAAAATAGGTGTTTTTCGAATATATCGCGGCGGTTATTATAGTCGCGTAAAAATAGTTTTAGTAAAAATTATAGAGAAAAAAAAAATCTACATTTCGTTTTTAGACAAATTTCTAATATCTAGTGGGGGTTGGGAGGAAATCGCGATTGAAGTTTTGGGGTAAAACACGTATTTTCAATCGAGGGGAAATTTTATCGCGTATACGATGGGGTCGCGTCTCTCTTTCATCGGTCCATTCGTAGGGGGAATATTAGCATACGAGGCAAATAATCATAACTAAAATAAAATAATATAAAATAAATTAAAATAAAATAAAATAATAAATTTATTCAAATTTTCTAATTTTTCAATTTCTAATTTGTTTAAACTATTGTCAATAATGAATATATAATTTTATAAACAAAAATACAACAATTAGTTAAAAAAATTGGAAAAATTACTGTAAAAAAAATTTTTTTTTTTTTTTTATAAATATTTAAAAATTTTAAATAAATAAATTAGTGGAAGGGGGAAGGGGGGTGAGTGGATCGCGAAAATGACCTAAGACTAATTAATGTATATATAATAACGAATTATTGGCCTATCATAAATTTTTTTTTTAATAATTATTAAAAAAGTTATTAACAATTTAATTTTTAAATGTTTTTTTTTTTTTTTTTTTTTTTTTAAATTTTTCCGGAAAAAAAAAAAGTAATCCAAAACTTATTCGGAAAAATGTTGAATTTAAATAAAAAAAAAAAAAAAAAAAATCATTTAAAAATTAAATTGTTAATAACTTTTTTAATAATTATTAAAAAAAAAATTTATGATAGGCCAATAATTCGTTATTATATATACATTAATTAGTCTTAGGTCATTTTCGCGATCCACTCACCCCCCTTCCCCCTTCCACTAATTTATTTATTTAAAATTTTTAAATATTTATAAAAAAAAAAAAAAAATTTTTTTTACAGTAATTTTTCCAATTTTTTTAACTAATTGTTGTATTTTTGTTTATAAAATTATATATTCATTATTGACAATAGTTTAAACAAATTAGAAATTGAAAAATTAGAAAATTTGAATAAATTTATTATTTTATTTTATTTTAATTTATTTTATATTATTTTATTTTAGTTATGATTATTTGCCTCGTAAAGCGGGTTGTGAGTTCTCGAATATCAGCACCATGAGGCGGGGAAGCATAAATCTCCACCCGCCATCCTGAATACCACGGTTCTAGATTCTATAATCGTATACGACTGTCGGTACTTGCTCTATATGAATCTATATATATATATATATATATATAAATATAAGGGGATGAAAAAAAATGTCGAAGACACACACTAAGCAGTAAAGTGAAATTGAAGTAAAAGTGCTGCTTTTACCCTCTACTACGAAAAAAAAAAATAAAATAAAATATTGGTGGTGATGGTAGTAGTAGACAGACGATCGCATCAGCTGGCTGAGTAAAAGTATAAAATATATATTTGGTGATTTTACGAGACGATAAATAGCCAACCAGATATATATCCTATATTTTTTTTCATTTCTTTTTCCCTTTTATTCATTTCTTTTGAATTGGAATTCATGTTATTCCGAGCAATTACCTACGTCACTGAATATCAATTAGTATATAGAACCAATTTTTATTGTAGAAATTTATTATATATATTTATGAAAATAAATAAAATATTTTATTTATATATAATATATAAATAATAGAAGTACATTAATGAAAATGTATACACTAATACCACACATCAAACACGTTTGAGTAATTTATTATATTAAATTGGTATGAAATAAAAATAATTTGTGGTTAAAACACCAACGCACTCATTACATCTGCGTGACTTTCATATAATTTAAATTTTGCATTATTTTGTTTATTTTTATTTTTAAATTTCCTTTTGGTTAAAACACACACGTTTATTATTTATATTATTTTATAATTTGCATACAATAGCTAAATGTAAAATGGGGCTGAACAAAAATGCATCAAACCTCCACTAATATAACGTTAAATATTCAACAAAAATATATATAAATTTATTATTTTTATTTATTCTTATACAAACAAATTTATATATTTTATTTTATAATCTAAATGATTTTTTTTTTAATGAAATCTTAATTTACCGTTATATAGAGTTGAACGGGTCTTAATAAATAAGAAGATTTATCAAATGCATTTGGATACACTTGTAATTTTGCTATCTACAAATACCGCCTACATATTTAACAGACATACTGTAGGAGTAATGCAATTTT